>SEYY01019201.1:37500-70691 GCA_009176605.1 Armadillidium nasatum | reverse complement strand
CCCCCATCCGTCCACTAGGACAGCAAAGGGGAGACTCCCGCCGCCACTGTAGCTGTTTTTGTTAAACATTCTTCAACTGAATCTGGCAACACTGCATTAGTTTTTACTCTGAACATGGTATTCTTCTTATTTTTCAAATTTCGAATATTCCGCGAAAATATTGAAGGCAAGTTTTTTAGTCAAAGGCTCGATGATTTTTAAATATTTATTTTTGTTTTCAGTTTTCAGTTGGAATGAATTTGATATACTTTCAATCAGTGAATGATTAAGAAAAAATATAATCCTAAGAAAATTTTTAGTTGTCCACCGTACTTGAAAGTATGTTTAGTTTTTAAGTAAATATATGACCTTTTCGAAGTGAATAATAACGCTCTCTTAATTTAACCATGAGCTTAGCACGAAAGAGTGTTGTTCTACAAAACTGGTCAAGTTTATTCTACTAGTTCTTCAAATGCTTATCTGAAGCTGGAGATGGCCACCCGTGAGGTTATGGTTCGTCATGTCCTACCCTTGAACAGTCTTTATAGTACAACGTAGGCCAAATTTAAGGATATTTCAAAGTTTATTTTTTACCATGAAATTATTCTATTTGGTTACTGGTAGGCCCAAACATATTTCTACCATTACTTGGGTTAGGGAGCATGGGTTAGAGCTACCCATAGACGTGAGTGAGTGCCATGCATTTGTATTAAAAAAATTTTGTTTTCAAAAATAATTTATTACCGTTAGACAAGGTTTATTTGTACTTTTATAGCACCATTCTACAACAGCTTGTATGGAATGACCAGAAATCAGAGAGAAGGATAGATATTGAAAGAAGGAAGTTTGGAAATTAAAGCTTTATGGCAGATGCTATAAAAGGATTTCAGTATGTGTAGGGAAATGGCAAAAGATTCACCAAAGTATTGAAGACCACAGGAGCAATAGTCAGAGAGAAAAGAAGGATCATAATAGAACAGCATTCATAACGAAAGTCATACTAAGGTTCAGAGATAAAATTAGAATTGAGATGTTTCTAAATATTCCCCTTTTTTCTGCACAGGCTGAATAAGCGCACTCTCCAACATGAAGGGAAGGTCAAGTAGAAAGACAAGAATGAAATAGTTTACCAAGACAGAATTCATGATCGGAAATACAAATTTTGAGAATAATAGGAGAGAGAACATCAAGACCGTGTATAGAGTGGAGCAATAAATAACCATGCTACAGTTATTACACAAATGTAACTTAGAAAAAAATGCCATTTTCAAGACTGCAACTATTAAATATTAATTGTTTGTTGGGTATCATGCTCATAGTTATACAAGGATAATGGTGATATGAAAAGATTGCCATATATATATATATATATTATTATACATAATATATATATATATATATTATAATATATATATATATATATATTATATATATATATATATATATATTATAGGGGGCTGACTGGGGCTCTGGCTAGGGTTACATAAAATTTAAAAAGGTCAAAAGCACTGAATTTTTAAAAAAAATTAGAATTTAATTATAAGGATGGAGTAGAATAGCCAAAATTCACTTAAATTAATGATTATATGCATTTTCAGAAAATTACAGATTTTGTAAAAAAAAAAAAAAAAAAAAAAAAAAAAAATTTTTTTTTTTTTTTTTTTTTTTTTTTTTTTATTCAAATTTTTTTTTTTTTTTTTTTTTTTTTTTTTTTTTAAAGTTTGAAAAAATGTAAGTTTTAAAATTATCAATGTAATTTGTATTTATATTTATCATTGTTATTTTATAGCTGTGTATCAAACTTGTATCATTTAGCTACATTATTTCAAAATTATTTTGTTTATACTTTCAGTCAATACGGCTAAAAGATTGGCTTCAGCAATATGGGAGTACTTTACAATATTTCAGGATAGGCTCAAAATAGCTAAATGTATATAATATCTGCAGTCAGGAAATTAGAAGAGGACCTCCGGGTGCTACAAGCAAAAAATTTTCAACCAAATCTTAATCTAAAATCCAAACACAAAGATGAAGATTCACTAGCAGAAAAGAAGTGGTCAAAAGAAACAAAAAAGGAAAAGAAAATATTAAAAAAAAACAAGAAGAAAAATCTTAACTTTCTTATATTTTGTTTGATTTAATCCACCATTAAAAAGTACTCTGCAATTAACCCTGGCAGGTAAACCCTGGTTTTCTCTGATTATTTGCCGGGTCATGGTCTGTAAAAATGGCCAGGGCTAGGGCTTGGGGCCTGGTCTGTCCATATATATATAATATACTATTAATATGCTTCAGAAATTTGGTTGAGGCATGCTGAAAACTAATCAATATTCAAATACTATACCACCAATTCCCAATATTTGCGAAATATTTTCTAACTGCAACAGTTACTGTTTTGCCAATAATGCAAAGTAGTGCAGAACAGCTAATTTTTATACTTCAGGTTAAGAATATCTTACCCTTGTTTTCATATGGAGGACATAATAGAGGATATTCTTTTCTTAAAGACAAAGTAATTAATAATTAGGACAATTATATATATATATATATATATATATATATATATATATATATATATATATATATATATATATATATATATATATATATATATATATATATATATATATATATATATATATATATAAAGAAATTTTTGAAATGGAAGATCAGATTACAGTCAATACAGCAGATGGAGCCTTATTAAAAGGTTTAAAAATTTCTTTAAATAATACAATTTTAAAATTAAAAGGTGGCTGCAAAGAATCTAATTTTTCAAAGTAAGTAATGATATAGTTTAATTTTATATTATTCTTATACTTTTTAAGAACATTTAGAAAAATAGATACAGTTAGAAGCCATAGGACCTATCAAGACTGTCCCAGTCAACCCAGTAATAATAATGGTAATAGTAATACATGCAACAAAGACTAGGTTTATCCTATCACTAGTTATCAGTTCATTCATGCAAAGTAGGATAAGAATAAAACAAAGCACCTACATATATTTAGTACTAACTAATGACATTATTTAACTAATTACACATGCAACATGCAATGGACCAACACCCACTACAAAACTGCCAGTTTGGCTTAGTCACAAACTGATCTAAAATTCATAAGCTTAGTCACAAGCAGGTCTAAAAATTCATATATACCTGCCAATTTTGCTCAGTCAAGTTATACTATATGACACCTAAACCATCTAGCCCTCTCTTAAATGCTGCAAGAGAATTACAGTCAACAATCTTCTGTGGCAAACCATTCCAAAAATTAACAACCCTTTTACTAAAAGAGTATTTTCTTAGATTGAGATTGCATGACTTCTATTTAATTTTCTTATGTCCTCTAGTTTCTCTTCTGTAGTCCACTATAAAGTATTTTTCAATCTGTAATACTGTCAGATGCAAATATTTTGTATCATATCCTCTCTGAGAAATCTCTTTTTAACCGAAAACATTCCCAGCCCCTTCAACCTGTAGTCATAGCTCTTACTCTTGAAGCCAGAAATAATCCTTATTGTTTAATGTACTCTCTTATTGTTACAAATTAAAAGTTAACTGAGTATTCAAAAATATTGTTGGTTATATCCTATAAGCTATATTAAAGGGCAAAAATTATATAAAAATGTAAAATATTTTATCACTATATATATATATATATATATATATATATTATATATATATATATATATATATATATATATATATATATATATATATATATATATATTATATATATATATATATATATATATATATATAGGGATGGAGTGAAGTATCGGTATCGGCATATTTTCCGATACCGGTATCAGTATCGACCTTTTCAGTATCGGTATCGACCTTTTCAGTATCGGTATCGGTATCGGCAAAAAATTTGTATAGGAGTAAAGTCGGGTATCGGTAGTAGTATCGGCAAGTATCGGCTTATTTTCAGGTATCGGGTATCGGCTTCGGGGAATTTTTAGGTATCGGTATCGATAAAAAATTTTGGTATCGCTCCATCCCTAATATTATATATATATATATATATATATATATATATATATATATATATATATATATAATATATATAATTATATTTGGAAGACTTATGGTTAATTTTTTCTTTTTTTTTATCACCACTCGCAGGTAGAGCCCTTTTCAAGGAGGGGGCAAAATCAAAAGAAAACCCACCCATCCTAACGCATAACTCTCATCTTGGTGCAGACAGAGGATTTAAAGAGAGGTAGGTTAAATATAGCAGGAAAAACAAGGTAAGGAGTTTCACAGAACAGAGTTAGCTGGAAAGGAGGTATCACAACACGCAAGTATGGAATGCTTGCACAAAATTCATGTGCAAGCAAGGGACCCCTTGTGCTGCGATGGCGACTCAGTGGAAGTGGAATGTGAGAGGTCAATTCCCTGAGCACCTGGCGTTATAGTACCTACGGAAAAGAGAGAGTGAGCCAACATCATGTTGCAGTAAAAGAGGGTCAATGGAGTTTGAAAGGAGGAGACAATTTATTAGTCTTTTAGCCTTAGACATAATCCTATCCAAAAGAAGGATGTAATCAGAACAACCCCAAATGTGAGAAGAGTACTCTTGGCAAGGATGGATAAGACCTTTATATAATAATTGGAGTAACTGTTCAGAAGAGAAAAAAAAATCCCGCAATCTGATCAGAACACCCAGCTTTTTAGAGGCCATCTTAGTGACTATTGTGATATTAGGTTTCCAAGATAATTTGTTGTTTGTTTAGACCACAAATGTTTGTTGTTCACAGGTGAGACGGGAAGGCCGTCGAAGGTGATAGGAAAGTTAGGAGGGATTTTTGAGAAAGTTATGTGAAGAAATTGAGTTTTCAGAGTTGAATTTCACAAGGTGGTGCGGGCCCTACCGGTGGAAATCCCATCCAGATCGGCAAGAATGGAATTGGACAGCTGAAGACTGGAAACAACTCTAGAAGCAGAAGAGGGGGCAGATTTGAAATGAGTAGAAGAATGGAGAGTTGTCATTGGCATATATACAATTATTTAATAGTTAATATGATGTCCCTAACCCTTTCAATATTAGAGCTGAATAGTTTCCCCTGCACTCCACTTAATCTCTTTCAAGCTGCCATTCAAAAATTCTCATGCTTAATTATATACCTTGAAGAACATTCTCAAACATCAAAGAACTTTTTCGAACTAATAACTGAGCATTATATATATATATATATATATATATATATATATATATATATATATATATATATATATATATATATATATATATATATATATATATATATATATATATATATATATATATATATATATATTATGATTGTTATTAATATCATTATTATGTTAATAATTTATTATTATTATAAAATATCAATATTTGAGTCTTGTACAGTTAGTTTATTAAAAAAAAAAATTATAATTTTTTGTAGTTATATATACAGTGGAACTCCAATATTCGTCCCACCCAGAATTCGTCTTTTCCGATATTCGTCGAAAAATCAATATTCGTCCTACCTACGAAAGCCTATAACCTTAAAAATAAAAATTCTTAATAACAATCATTGTTTTTCTCATCCAAAAGGTAAATTTCTTTTTAAAATTTTATTTGTGTTTAGCGTTTATGTAGGCCTACACAGTGCGTATTACGTATTATTTATGGCAGTACGCTGTTTAATATGTACTGTAGTTAAATTGTACAGTGTTTGAAATGATTTCGGAGATCGATTCTAGATTGAAATTTTTTTTTTTGTTAAAGAATAGATGGGCAAAATTCGAGGCTGGGAACGAATTAATCCATTTTTAGTTAATTCCTATGGGAAAAAATTATTCGATATTCGTCTTTTTCGATATTCGTCATCCCCTCAGGAACTGATTAATGACGAATATTGGAGTTCCACTATATATATATATATATATATATATATATATATATATATATATATATATATATATATATATATATATATATATATATATATATATATATATATATATATATATATATATATATATATATATATATATATATATATATATATATATATATATATATATATATATATATATATATATCCTTAATTTGTATTTTTTTTAGAAAAGGTGCAAGAATGGCTCATCAATTAAAACTGAATTGTTGTTTTATGAATGCATTATATAAATATTTCAAATCAGAAAGTTATGAAAACATTAATATAAATGATGTAAATACTACATAAACAAAGAAACTACTAAATTATCACATTTAAAGTTTAAAAAAAGAAACAAAAAAAACCATGATTTAATTAGTTTTTGGTGTTTTTAAAAAAAATCATGTTTTTTTTCCTACCCTGCCTACTCCATACAGGGGCGAACAATACCCTTATAAAGAGAAAGCAACTAAGGCACCCCTTAGAAGCTTGTTTAGAAAGAGAAATAACGTGATCTTTCCCAGAAAGATCAAGAGAAAAAGAAACACCAAGAGTATTAATGACAGATCAAAGTTTGAGTTGTGTGTTTTCGAAGCAGATATAATTGTATGGAAGGTTGTGTTGAGTAGAGAGATGGAGGAATTGAGTATTTGAGGCTTTGAAAATGACCATGTTTTCTCTGTCCCAATTTGAAATATGTGAAAGATCAGATATCAGTTGCTCCAAGGCTACCTTTCTTGCATCTATTAACTTCTGTGGGGAGGGGTGCCTTTCAAGTTGAAAGTATATATATATATATATATATATATATATATATATATATATATATATATATATATATATATATATATATATATATATATATATATATATATATATATATATATATATATATATATATATATATGTGTAAAAAAATTATTATTGTGTTAAAACTTTTAAATGTAATTTTTTTTTTTTTTTTTTTTTTTTTTTTTTGTGGAACTTAGATGGGCTATTTAAGTGTTAAAATTTTTTTCAAACCTAGTTGTTATTACACCTTTAATTTTTGTCCTATATATTATATATATATATATATATATATATATATATATATATATATATATATATATATATATATATATATATATATATATATATATATATATATATATATATATATATATATATATATATATATATATATATATATATATATTAGGGATGGAGCGATACCAAAATTTTTACTGATACCCGATACCTGAAAATATACCGATACTTTATCCATTCATATACCAAAATTTTTACCGATACCTGAAAAATATACCGATACTTACCGATACCGATACTTGACTCCACCCCTATATATATATATATATATATATATATATATATATATATATATATATATATATATATATATAATATATATATATATATATATATATATATATATATATATATATATATTATATATATATATATAAAATATCTATCACTAATTATCATAGTAGGTCTACTGTATGTAAATTATTGAATAGTTATTTTACTTTGACTTAAAATGTCTTTTTTTTGCACAATTTATTTCAGATGCTTTCCTTCTCTTGCTTCACACCAAGAAGGATCTTTAGAGGGAATAAGAACCACTGTTTTGAAACCCTTAATTGGGGCTTTGGTTCATGATGTTTCATCTCTTGTTGAAGAAATTGAGGATCCTCTAAATAATTTAAGTTTACTAATAAAGAATAATACAAATTCAAAAGATTTGGTTGCTTGGAGACCAACAGGGATTCCTGAACAGGATATAATAGACCATGATGTAAAGGTATATTGTTGAAATTATTCATTGATTGTACCATGAAGGTTTTGATGTTGATTCTAGAAAAGGTTTGCTGATACTTTTTATTATACCATTTATTTTTATTTTATTTTATATACATTGGATATGAATTTAAATAATACACAAACTACCACATATCTGACTATTTCCAAGTTTATAGCAACATTATATATATATATATATATATATATATATATATATATATATATATATATATATATATATATATATATATATATATATATATATATATATATATATATATATATATATATATATATATATATATATATATATATATATATATAACCGACCGGGGCCCCGGCCCCGGCTAAAAATCTGGGAAAACCGGGGTTTGCCGGCCGGGTTTAAAATGGGAAATTATACTTGAGGGGACAATCCAATTAAAAAAAATTTTTTAAAAAAATTTTCAGTCGATTCTTCTGAAATTTTCAGTGTATATAGCTTATTTCCCCAGTGGAAAAAAGCCTATTTCTAGCGTTTTTCTGAGTCTAACTATTAAAAATTTTTTTATTTCTTTTTGGAAATTTGACAATTTTCAAATGAATGGCGGGGCCAAACCACTTTTTGGAATGGCCTGAAATTTGTACTGTATATTCAGAATTCTATTGGCAACAAAAACTTGTAACAGAATTTTGTTCCCAGAGTTACATAAAAAATATTATAAGCCCAAAACTGAAAAAAAAAAAAAAACAAAAAAAAAAAAAAAAAAAAAAAAATTTTTGGAAAAAAAAAAATTAAAACATAAAACTACAACTATAACATTGTTATTTTTTTTTTGGTGTGTGTATAGATTAGGTAAGGTAGAGTTAGAGGCAAAAGTATGAGTGAAGAGTTCAGCCTTAGTAGAAAGTAAACTGACAGTTGTGGTATCAGAATAAATAGAAGAGGGAAAGAGGAAGAAGCAAAGTTAGAGTTGACATTTTTTGCAAAATGCCAGAAAGGGCAAGAGAAAGAGGAGCCAGAAAGATTATTTCATTTTTGGCGGAGAAAAGAAGAAGAGATTTTGTACGATTCTGGGATGAAATATAAATTGAATGAGTTTCAGGAGTTTGAAGACGACGGTAATCTCTGAAGGCAGCATCCCTACGGTGGATAGCGCGAGAACAAGTAGAGTTAAACCAAGGTTTATTAGGTTTAATAGAAGGGAAAGAATATGGAATGTACGCCTCCATGCCAGAGAGAATCACCTCGGTTATACGCTCAGCAAACTTCGAGGGACCCCTCCCACGAAAGCAATAACCATTCCATGGAAAATCAAAGAAGTACAACCGCAAGTCAGACCAGTTAGCAGCAACGAAGTGTCAGAAACGTCTCCTCGCCGAAGGCGGGGGCCGTTCTTGCGAAAGACTTGGAGAGACAGAACAAGATACGGAGGTACGAAGATGATCGGATGAACCCAGAGGAGGAAAGAGTTTAGCAGTATAAGGAGAAGGATAAGAAGTAAGGAAAAGATCAAGTATGTTGGGTTCTTCAGCAAGGCGGGCAGGGATATGGGTAGGGAGTTGCACCAACTGCTCAAGGTTGTTCTGGATAGAAAAAGTTGTAGGCGAGTTCACCGGCTGGATCATGAGAACTAGATAAAAGCTATTGGCGGTGGTGAACATTGAAATCACCTAAAATGATGATTTCGGAGAAAGGAGAAGAAAGAATGTGCTCTATTTTGGAGTTTAAATAGTCGAAGAATTTTGGAGAGTCAACAGAATTAGGAGATAAATAGACAGAACAAATAAATTTAGTTGTAGAATTGCAAGAGAGCTTAAGTCATAAAGTAGAGAATTCAGAAGACTCCAAATTAGAGACACGAGAGCAAATAACATCGTTGCACATACACACACACACACACACACACACATATATATATATATATATATATATATATATATATATATATATATATATATATATATATATATATATATATATATATATATATATATATATATATATATATATATATATATATATATATAAATAAATAAAGGGTACGATTTTTGCAAAAAAAAACTATTCAAGTGCTTGTAATTTTTTTTCTAGACGTGATATCAAAAATCAGTTCTCACCAATGCAAGAAATAGGGGCCAAGATTATTCAGTTAAATTTTCAGCTCATGTGGACCAGTGGTTTAACCACGCTATTCATTTTTTTCAACTTTGGGTCCAAATAACTTTTCAACCGTTATAGACTCAGAAAAATGCTCGAATACAACTCAGAACTTTGTAAAAAAAATGCATATGCCCTGAAAATTTCAGCTCAATCAGCCAAATAATAAAAAAAAAAAAATTTTCAAACAAAATATAAGAAAATTAAGATTTTTCTTCTTGCTTTTTTAAAAATTTTCTCTTTTTTTCTGTTTCTTTTGACCGCTCATTTTCTGCTAGTGAATCTTCATCTTTGTGTTTTGATTTTTGATACCCCATAAGATTTAGTTGAAAATTTTTTACTTGTAGCACCCGGAGGTCCTCTTCTAATTTTCTGACTGCAGATGCTACATTTAGCTATTTCGAGCCTATCCTGAAACATTGTAAAGTACTCCCATACTGCTGAAGCTGATCTTTTAACTATATTGACTGAAAATATAAACAAAATAATAATATTTTGAAATAATGTAGCTAATTGATGCAAGTTTGATACCTAGCAATAAAATATGTATAAATACAAGTTATATTGATAATTTTATACCTTATATTTTTTTAAACTTCACATTAATGTCTTACCTATGTAAAAAAGTAAAATCACTATTTTGAATAAAAAAAATTTTTTTTTTAAATTTTTGTACTTTTTATTATTCAAAATTCGTAATTTTCTGAATTTTTTTCCGGAGAAAATGCTATAATCATTAATATAAATGAATGTTGGTTATTCTACGCTTTTCTTATAATTAAATAAACCTCAATTAAATATATATATAATTTTTTTAAAGTAAAATTTCAGTGCTTTTGACCTCTACAAATTTCAGGCAACCCGGGCCCGGTCGGTCCCTATATATATATATATATATATATATATATATATATATATATATATATATATATATATATATATATATATATATATATATATATATATATATATATATATATATATATATATATATATATATATATATATATATATATATATATATATATATATATATATATATATATATATATATATATATATATATATATATATATATATATATATATATATATATATATATATATATATATATATATATATATATATATATATATATATATATATATATATATATATATAAAATCTCCCAGAAAGGCTACCAGGCTATCAGTGGGATCAGCACACGTCTCCACTCTGCTCTGTCTTCAGTGGTACTCTTTGGCAGTAGATGACCCCCACCTCTTCTTGAGTCTTCCCCTCGGCCTCCTTCCATTAAGTCCCCACATCCATCTCTTCACCACCCTTTCCTCCTCAGATGTCCCCACCATCTCAGTCTATCCACGTCTATCTTATGCATCAACAAACCTACTCCCACTTCCACCCTTATATCCGTGTTGCGCATTCTGTCTCTTCTCATCTTGCCAACCTTCTCAAAACCTTCATTTCTGCAGCTTGCAATCTTCTCTCATCTCACAACACATTTTCGAAAATCACTTTTCTAACCTTCAAACCTAATTCATTATATTTTCGGATTGGATATAACATTCTTACAGCTCTGCTGTATTTTTCAATCATATATTGTTTTCATTCCTGGAGAACTTAATTTTTAGAATGAAACATAAAGTCAGCACAAGATGAAACATTTAATTTAATTTACAATTGAAGACGTTTCGATCCACTCTTGGATCATCATCAGTTTTATATAAAGATAAAGCAACAATGAACGAACAGTATAAATAATAAATATTACACAATAAACATAGCATCATGCAAGACAATTTACCTTAAAAGATGTTACACCTACAACTTATAAACGCACAAATGAACTACACCATTGAGAATATTTTTTCATTTAAGAAAACTAAATTTGCAGTTTTCACAAGATACCCTATAAATGATCCTCTTCATGTAACCTTGCTTGGGAAAGGGTTCAAATACATAGTTTGACAAAAAAAATTTTTTTTTTTACTTTAAAAAATATAAATCTGCAAATAAATAATTAAATAAATTAATAATAATGATGATAAATTTTCGGGCCAAAATTTATTTTAATTTTTATTTTCAATATTAAATGTTAAAAAAAACTTTTCTCTTGACTTTTGTATAAAAAAAAAAAAATTTGTCGTAAGCTTTGTTTTGTAAATCTCAGCTGATTGCATTACATATATCTCCAGTCGAAAATGAAATACAAAAGCTCTCCATGGGAGTTTCGTTGATTTTTATTCCTTCAAAAACAAAGTAGCTGAATTCTAATACTTCCACTCTAAAATTCTGAAGACTTCTTAAATTGAACTCAATATTTTGATTACTTTTGTAATAATCTTCGGGGGATGACTGAAATTTATTTTGTAGATTTTGACCATTTTATGCTTTTTACTTATCTATTCCATGAAAAATATATTTAGATTTTTACAGGCAAAATTTTTTTATTTTTTTTTATTTTCACTGGTACTTCACTGAATTCTTTTTTCTAATTTTTAACAGGTGAAACTGTTGAAAAACTTCGTCCTTTTGACCTTTTTAGAGTAAAAAACAATTATACTTTGGTAAAGAAAGTTGTCTGGTAAATTCAGCTTATAATCTTACATCCATCTTCAATCAAAAATGATATACAAAAGCTTCTCGCATTTCTTTTTCATGTAATAGATAAAATTTAGATATTTTTATAAATTGAAAATAAATTACGAAGCTTATGGTGATGGGGGTGCGAGGAGAGAGAATAAGAATAAGAAATCAAAAAATAAAAATAAAATAAAACTTTAAAAAAAAGTAGTTAAGGGTTGGGGTATATATAAGACTTAATTTGACATTGATGTGGAGGGAGAGATATTTTCGTTTGACCACGATTTGAGAAATTACAGTAGAGGTTTAGGGATGGTAAGGAAAGTATTTTGATTGTAAATATTTAACATAAATTTAAATGAAAAAAACTAACCCCTTAAGCATATTAAGTAGATATTATTTAGTGAAATATAGTCATACTGGTCAATTCTAGTATGAGTGTCTAGCTTCATTAATTCATCCTAGTGTCTAGAATTAGTTCTGCATCAGTTTGTGTAGATAATTAGTTAATATTCTTTTAAATGAAATGACCCGGAAGAACATACATAAAAAATTTTTTATTCAAATTCTGGCTGTGATAAAAGCGTAAGTGAAAGAATAGTTACAAAAATACATTTCTATAATGCAATGACCCATATACGTTTCTGTCAGTGGCTTGTTTACCAGTTTATGTTGGCATGAATAATAAAACTTTAAACTATTGCACCTTCCTAATATCATTAATTTTGATTAGGTGTTAAAAAGTCAGAAGAAAATTTTAGAAGAGGCTATAACTTCGAGCAGAAATAAACGAATTAAACTCTTTGAACGTGTCAAAAGTGGGAGAGCAAAATGCGCAGAAAATCAAGAGTAAGTTCTTTGGTTTTTAATAAGTTTAAATAATTAAGGACTGATTGAGTCTTTATGACTTCCTTCTCTCCTAATATTTTCCAATATATATATATATAATATATATATATATATATATATATATATATATATATATATATATATATATATATATATATATATATATAATATATATATATATATATATATATATATTTTTTTTTTTCCAAATTTCCCTCTTTCGGAATCTATCCTTCTCTCTGGTTTCCTTTCCGGTCGTTCTATAGCAACTGTTGTAGACTGCCACCGTTCATCCTTTAAATCTATTGATTGTGGTGTTCCTCAAGGATCTATCCTATCACCAATACTTTTTCTGCTTTTCATTAATGGCCTCTATGTTACTTCATTTCCTATCCACTCCCATGTCGATGACTTCACCTTTCATTACTTTTTCAATTTGAAATGGCGCCCCTCCCAGCGGCAGTTAATAGACGCAAGGAAGATAGCCTTGGAGTAACTGACCTCTGATATATCTCTCATTTCAAATTGGGGCAGATAAAACATTGTCATTTTCAATGCTACAAAACTCAATACCTCCATCTCTCCACTCGACACAACCTTCCACACTACTATATCTTCTTCGAAAACACAACTCAAAACTTCATCTCCCCTTGATATTCTTTTTCTCGTGATCTTTCTGGGAAAGATTATTACTTCTCTTTCTAAACAAACTTTTAAGAGGTTAGGTGTTCTGAGGCGACTTCAGAATTTCTTCACTCCACCCCAGTCGCTTGCTCTTTATGGGGGTGGTGTTTTTCCCTGTATGGAGTACGCCTCACACATCTGGGGTGGTTCCACTCTACAGTTCTTTTTAAAAAGGTGGAGTCTAGGGTTTTTCGTCTTATCAACTCTCCTGCTCTCACTAATTTTCTCCAATCTCTTTTTGCCCGTCGAATTGTTGATTCAGTCTCTATACTATCGTATTACAATAGACACTGTTCTTCTGAACTTTCTCGTCGCATACCTCCTCTATTGAGATGGGCTCGTGCGACACGTCTTTTTACACAGTCTCATCCTTTCTTTGTCCCCAGACTTAACAGGTATGGTCAATCTTACATGTGTACTCTACTGGTAAAGTCTGGAACACACTCCCTTTATCTATTTTCCCAACATTAAAAGTATGGTCTAATTATTTGTATATTAGTAACACACACACACTGAAATAAATAGGTTTATTGGGTGCCAAAAATTATCAAATTTGAAAAATACTTTAATGAAACCATTTTTTTTTACAGAAAAATTAGCAAATTTGCTAACATACTTAACGAAACTATAGATACATGTTCGTCTATTCCAACGGAGTCAATTGAGCATCACATTGTGGAGAATCTATTTTTCGAAGATTTGGATCAGAACACGTCTTTCGACGTTTCACAACCGAAAAGGATGAAAGCTTCTTAAAATATTTTAATTATGGATAATAAAATTATATGTAGCTTATATTTTATTTTAATCTTAATAAATATATATAAAAAAAGACTAATTTTACTGGAACTTAGGAAGTTTATCATGGGTAAAAACTTTCCTTTCTACTCCATCCTTTGTAATTATGCCTACTCGAACCACTCCACTACTGCTGTTATCTCTTGTCAAAGCCAAAGTAACAGCTGAAAGTAAAATAAAAAAAAACATTCTATATTCAATTACCTTACGCTTTTTATTGGCTAATTCTAACCCACACTGCATATATATATATATATATATATATATATATATATATATATATATATATATATATATATATATATATATATATATATATATATATATATATATATATATATATATAATATATATACACAGAGGTGGGCAGTAACGCGTTACATGTAACGGGCGTTACAAATGTAACGAGTAACGGTAACGCTTCAAAGGGTTTTAAAATGTAACGCTGTAACGGTAACGCTACCCCATTTTTACAAATTATAACGGGTTTTTCCGTTACCCGTTACTCGTTACATCCTACACACGAAATTCCACTGTGTGGACATTTTTTTTTTTTTTTTATGGAAACTAATTTTAATTTTTCAAATATATATATATATATATATATATATTTATATATATATATATATATATATATATATATATATATATATATATATATATATATATATATATATATATATATATATATATATATATATTGTTGCTTAGAGGGGCGGCATCCAAAGAATGCCCCTCAACCTCCACCCCTCACCCCATCATCACTTGGGAGTTGGCGGCCTCCGATGATTGGGATGGTGCCGCCATGACCCGGCGTCTGGCTTGCCCCGATGCACGGTCTTCTTTTTTCATTAATTTCTGCAACATTCGCGGTCTTTTTTCTAATTTCCCCTTTGTTGAACACCATCTCTCTTCTTCTAAACCTCATCTCTTATTTCTAACCGAAACTCAGGTGCTTGAGTGTGCTGACAGCAAACCTTATTCTGTTACCTCCTACTGTCTCTATCCTCAATTTTCAGCCAAAGGCGGTTGTTGCGCATATGTGCGCAACGATATTATTTGCTCTCGTGTCTCTGATTTGGAGTCTCATGAATTTTCTACCTTATGGTTTAAGCTCTCTTGCAATTCTACTACTAAATTTATTTGTTCTGTCTATTTATCTCCAAATTCTACTGACTATAAAAAATTCTTCGACTATTTAAACTCCAAAATAGAGCACATTCTATTCTCTTCTCCTTTCTCTGAAATCATCATTTTAGGTGATTTCAATGTTCACCACCGCCAATGGCTTTCCTCTAGTTCTCAATCTCCAGCCGGTGAACTCGCCTTCAACTTTTCTATCCAGAACAACCTTGAGCAGTTGGTGCAATTCC
This sequence comes from Armadillidium nasatum, assembly GCA_009176605.1. Classification (NCBI taxonomy): domain Eukaryota; kingdom Metazoa; phylum Arthropoda; class Malacostraca; order Isopoda; family Armadillidiidae; genus Armadillidium; species Armadillidium nasatum. The sequence continues at coordinate 54,587 of SEYY01019201.1, read as the reverse complement.
CTACCCGTATCCCTGACCGTCTTGGTGATGAACCCAACATACTTGATCTTTTCTTAACCTCTAATCCTTCTCCTTATACTGTTAAACTCTTTCCTCCTCTGGGTTCATCCGATCACCTTCTTATCTCCGTATCTTGTTCTGTCTCTTCAAGTCTTCCGCAAGAACGGCCCCCGTCTTCGGCGAGGAGACGTCTGTGGCACTTCGGTGCTGCTAACTGGTCAGACTTGCGGTTGTACTTCTCTGATTTCCCATGGAATGGTTATTGCTTTCGTGAGAGGGGTCCCTCGGAGTGTGCCGAGCGTATAACCGAGGTGATTCTCTCTGGCATGGAAGCGTACATTCCATATTCTTTCCCTTCTACTAAACCTAACAAACCTTGGTTTAACTCTGCTTGTTCTCGCGCTATCCGCCGCAGGGATACTGCCTTCAGAGATTACCGTCGTCTTCAAACTCCTGAAACTCATGCTACTTATATTTCATCCCGGAATCGTGCAAAATCTATTCTTCGAGATACCAAAAACTTTTCTCCGCCGCAAATGCAATAATCTTTCTGGTTCTTCTTCATCTCGCCCTTTCTGGCATTTCGCAAAAAATGTCAACTCTAACTTTGCTTCTTCCTCTTTCCCTCATCTAGTCTCTTCTGATGGCACAACTGCCATTTTACCTTCAACTAAAGCTGAACTCTTCGCTCAAACTTTTGCCTCTAACTCTACTTTGGACGATTCCGGAGCTATTCCTCCTCCTTACAACCCCCTCCAACTCATTTATGCCTAACATTGTAATTTCTTCTAAAGATGTCATTTCTGCTCTCTCTGAGCTTAACACTAAGAAGGCGTATGGTCCTGATGGTATTCCTCCTGCGGTTCTCAAAACTTGTGCTTCTGAGCTTGCACCCTGCCTTGGTAAACTATTTCGTCTTTGCCTTTCTACTTCGATCTTCCCTTCTTGTTGGAAACGTGCGCTCATTCAACCTGTGCCGAAGAAGGGGGACCCTTCTCAACCCTCTAACTATCGTCCAATTTCTTTAACCTCCGTTCTTTCTAAAGTTTTCGAATCTATCCTTAACAGGAAGATTTGGAAACATCTCAATTCTTCCAATCTTATCTCTGATCGCCAGTATGGCTTTCGTAAAGGACGTTCTACTGGTGATCTTCTTTCCCTACTTTCTGACTCTTGGTCCTCCGCTCTTCGGGGTTTCGGTGAATCTTTCGCTGTGGCGCTAGACATATCGAAAGCTTTCGATAGAGTCTGGCACAAAGCTTTGATTTCCAAACTTCCCTCTTTCGGAATCTATCCTTCTCTCTGTGACCTCCTATCTAATTTCCTTTCCGGTCGTTCTATAGCAGCTGTTGTAGACGGCCACCGTTCCTCCTATAAATCTGTAAATAGTGGTGTTCCTCAAGGATCTGTCCTTTCTCCAACTCTTTTTCTAATTTTCATCAATGACCTTCTCTCTATTACTTCGTCTCCTATACACTCCTATGCCGATGATTCCACCCTTCATTACTCCTTTCAATTTGAAAGACGTCCCTCCCAACAGCAGTTATTAGACGCAAGAAGGGATTGCCTTGGAGCAACTGACCTCTGATCTATCCCTCATTTCAAATTGGGGCAGAGAAAACATGGTCGTTTTCAATTCCTCAAAAACTCAATTCCTCCATCTTTCTACTCGACACAATCTTCCACACAACTATGACATCTTCTTCGAAAACACTCAACTCAAACCTTCATCTGTTCTCAATATTCTCGGTGTTTCTTTTTCTCGTGATCTTTCTTGGAAAGATCACATTACTCTCTTCTCTAAACAAGCTTCTAAGAGGTTGGGTGTTCTGAGGCGCCTTCGTAGTTTTTTTACGCCACCCCAGTTGCTTGCTCTGTATAGGGGTGTTGTTCGCCCCTGTATGGAGTACGCCTCGCATATCTGGGGTGGTTCCACACATACAGCTCATCTTGAAAAGGTGGAGTCTAGGGCTTTTCGTCTTATCAACTCTCCTGCTCTTACTAACTCTCTCCAATCTCTTTCTTCCCGTCGAATTGTTGCGTCACTCTCTCTATACTATCGCTATTACAACGGACATTGCTCTTCTGAACTCTCACGTCGCATACCTCCTCCACTGAGAAGGGCTCGTGCGACACGTCTTTCTACACAGTCTCATCCTTTCTCTGTCCAACTCTCCGACCCCAGACTTAACCGCTATGCTCAATCTTACATGTACTCTACTGTTAAAGTCTGGAACACACTCCCTTTATCTGTTTTCCCAACTTCCTTTGACTTGCACACTTTTAAACGCCGTGTATCGGGTCACGTCGGCAATTAGCGACCCCGAATCCGATTTCTTCCCAACTCCGGTGGATATTGGTAGGCCTTGGCCTTTGCCCACCGGAGGAGACATAAAAAAAAAAAAAATATATATATATATATATATATATATTAAGTTACTATAAATAAAATCCTTGTCTTTCTTTCTTAATTTTATTTATGCTCAATATGGTTACTGAAAATTATTATCATTTATTATTAAGTGATTAACTATGTTTAAATAGATCTTAATTATTACTATTATTATTATTATTATTATTATTATTATTACCTAACTTTACAATACATTATTACTGTCAATTTTTTTTTTATTATTATCATTATTATTATTAATAATATCTACTCTTAATACTTTGCATACCGTCCAATAAAATTAAACAATGTTGAAAGAAGATCGGCTAACTAGGGTTCAAAGTGAAGCACAATTCAGATAATCTTCTACGTTTATTAATAAAATAAATTATACAAAATTTCAAATATGGATAATATTGTATCACTAAATTCCATAAATGTATATCATTTATTGCACAAAATTTAATAATGAAACTTAAATATATATAACAATTTTAAAAACTATATTTATATTATTTGGTCAATGATAGTAATATAAATTGCACTTTTTGAATAAAAGTTTAAAAACTGTTAGTTAATCCAATGAATTAATCGACAGCAGTAAATATGTATGCATATGATCATGTACGGAAACTGTAAACTAATAATTAAGCCCGAAACTGACCAAAAGTAACGCGTTACATGTAACGAGTAACGGTAACGCTTCAAAGGATTTTAAAATGTAACGATGTAACGGTAACGCTACACCTTTTCTCTCAAGTAACGAGTAACGGTAACGCTACCCAAATTTCATGTAACGATGCCCATCTCTGTATATATATATATATATATATATATATATATATATATATATATATATATATATATATATATATATATATATATATATATATATATATATATATATATATATATAAAACTGAAATGTGAAAAATGGAGTTTTTCAATCCCGCCCTCTAGGAGTTTCTTCAGATATGAAGCATATGGTGGCAATGTCTTGAACCTAAATTCCTTTTCTAAAATAAAGAAATATCAATTTCTAAGTATCGAAAACGAATACTTTGTTATTGTTGTCGTATATTTTTTTATTTTTAAGGTTTCCGGAAAAGTTGATTTTCGCATTCGATTGTTTACATTTGTATCGAGATATAAGGTGGAAGAGCTATTACTGGGCAAGTAAAAGCTGACATTAAACTAAAAAAAAACATTTATGCAATTTTGAATCTTTGACGAGTTATTTGTTTATATAAGATGTATGTATAGCTAATTGCAGTGATTTATTATTTCCAAATACGCCTATGTTTAATTTAAATTATCAATTTATATATTTGAAGCTTTACGAATAACTTAAAATGTGCGAAACTATTTTCAATTTCTAAATACTGCTAATCGTATTTATATTATTAAACAGTAACTACTTTGTATGCACACAATCTCAAAAAAGTGAATTCTCGTCAACGGTTCAAAATTCAAAATAGCATTTTTTTAGCTCAGTCCTGTCATGCAGATACCTGCTTAATATTTTTTAGGTGATAACCATTCAACCTATATATATATATATATATATATATATATATATATATATATATATATATATATATATATATATATATATATATATATATATATATATATATATATATATATATATATATATATATATATATATATATATATATATATATATATATATATATATATATATATTAAGCCTAATTAATTTAAGTATTTAAATTTCATTTTCACTTACCGTTCTTTACGAATTCTACAGCTTCGTCTTTTGTCATTCCTTCCTTATAATTGGCATCAACATATCCCCAAATAAAAGTACTACCAGAACCACCAATGGCAACGGGTTGTCGAAGCATCATTCCACCCAATGGGATAATATACACCTAATATATATATATATATATATATATATATATATTATATATATATATATATATATATATATATATATATATATATATATATATATATATATATATATATATATATATATATTTTTGGTAGTATCGATTGTATAAGGAAAATGAAGTGATAGGTGGAGGACTAGAGACAAATCAATTAGTGAGTTCATTCCATACTTTCAAAACTAGCAGTAAAAGAGGAACCATACCAGAATTTTAAAGCGATAGGATGGTAATTAGAGGTTTAAGAGGGGTTCCCATTTTTCGGTATGTACGTTAAATTAGCACACGTTTCTGGTAGGAAGTAAAGACAAAGTAAATATGTTTAACAATGAAAGTATAAAGTTTTAAGAATCATGATTCTGAAAGAGGAAAGTTTTGAAATCAAAGCTTTGTGCCGGACTCTATTGAAAGCTTTCTGTATGTCCTGGGCGACGGCAAATATTCACCAAAATGCCGAAGAGCAGGACCATGAGTCAAGTTAATAGAAAAGATAACCAGAAGAGCGTTTTTTCGAAAGCCACAATGGCGATCAGAGATAAAATTAGAAGAATTGACATTTTTACAAATATTCCTGCTATGGATAGATTCGAAAACCTTAGAAAGAACGGAGGTCAAGGAATGGGACAGTAGCTGGAGGGTTGAGAGGGGTCTCCCTTTTTCGGCACAGGCTAAATGAGAGCACGTTCCCAACAATAATGGAAGGTTGAAGTAGAAAGACATAGAGAAAATTGTTACCAGGGCAGGGTTGCAGCAAGCTCAGAGGCACAGATTTTGAGAACCAGCTTTGAAATCGTCTAGAGTTGAGCGAAGAAATCAGCTTTAGAAGAAGGTAAAACGGCAGTTGTGTCGTCAGAAGATACTAAAGGAGGGAAAGAGGAAGAAACAATGTTAGAGTTGACACTTTTTTTGGAAAATACCAAGGAGGGCTTGAGGAAGAGGAACCAAAAAGATTATTGAATTTACAACTGAGAAAGAGATTTTGGTGTTACGGAGAATAGATTTTGCACAAATTCGAGATGAAATTTAAGTTGGCTGAGTTTCTAGAGTTTGAAGACGAAGGTAACCCTTGAAGGTATTATGACTATGGAGAATAGCACGAGAACCAGAGTTAAAAAAAAAAAAAAAGAGTAAAGAATATGAAATGTATGTCTCTATGCCCAAGACAATCACCTCAGTAATGCGTTCTGCACATTCCAAAGGACCCCTCCCACGAAAGCAATAATCACTTCACGGAAAATCAAAAAAGTACGACCGCAAGTGCCTTGAGGCACCAAAATGCCACAAGATGGAAAATTCGGAATACTCTATATGAGACATGAAACAAACATCATTGTGCACATATGCACAACAATCGCGTCCGGTTGAAAATTAAGGATAGACTCGGTAAAAGGAAACATAAAAGAATTTGGTATTGGAACGCACAAGTACCTGAATTTCGGTCAAGAATATGAGGAGAGGTCTAGATGAAGAGGTGGTGTTCAATACAATGAAAATTGGATTGAAGACTGCGAATGTTGCAGAAATTAATGAAAAAATAGACCTTTCACCAAGACAAGACGGCTGTAAAATCTTGGTAACACCAACCCCATCACCAGATGCCACCAACTCGCAAGTTGTGATGGGAAAAGAAGTGGATGGAGGATATTTTTGGAAGTAGTCTCTTTAGGCTTCTTCAAGGCTACTGTTGTGGATGCCATCTTAATTTATTATTTTTTTAAAAAAAGCAAAGTTTTCTATAATAGTGTGTATCATGTGTGAAAGGTGAGCCTACTCCATGTAAAAGAATGTAGAGATGAAAGTGAAAAGGTTCGTATGAATGGGTAATGAAGTGAAATGGGAAATACCCATATACCCTATGAGGGAAAACTTCATCTCGAGAGTGCTACTTCCCACCCCAATATATATATATATATATATATATATATATATATATATATATATATATATATATATATATATATATATATATATATATATATATATATATATATATATATACCTTTTTTTTTTTTTTACCTTCTCACCCCCTGACCACCCCATGTTGAGGCGGCCACACTTCGCTAATGAAGCTTCCTGCCGCAGTCGGTCTCGTCCAGAGATCCTTTCAAAGAAGTGATGCCCCAGAAGATTTTGGGGCGAGAGTTGGAAGGACAGCGTAATAGAAAGTGTTTCACGGTCTCCGGGGCCATTCCGCATCTAGTACAGGTGGGAGATGCTGCCTGGTTTATTTTGAATTTGTGTTTGTAATGTTGTAGGTTTGGGTGGTGCCCGCATCTCAATCTTGCAAGTGAGGTTTGTAAGTGTCTTGGGAGGTTGTTGAAGTCGGGGTTTATTTCGGGGGGGGGGGTCGTTAAGGATGTTGTTTGGAGGTCTGTTGATCAAGTATGAATGTGTTAGTTGAGTGTGTATATGTTTGGTTGTTGTGGTATTGGGGGGAGGAGGGGGGATGTGATTTAGGATCTGTTTGTAAAAGGCGCCGGTGGACGATGGAGGCTGTGTTAGTCTTCTGTGGGGTAGGTTGGAGGAGAGTATTGTGACATGGGTGTGTGGGTAGACGTGTTTTTGCGTAAAATTGGGTGCCTATCATTTCGAGGTGATTCCTTATAGGTAGTATCTTGGTTTCGTTATGTAGGTGTTGTTGAGGGGTTGTGCGTGTGCAGCCGGTGATGGTGCGAAGGGCTTTATTTTGCGTTATTTGGAGTGTCGTTAAGTTTTGGTCGGAGAGCAGAGGGTGCCAGACAGGGGAGGCGTAGTTAATGGTGGGGCGTATAAATTGTTTGTAGATTGCAATTGAGGTTTGTATGTTGTTGTTTATGTCTGTGTTGGCCACTGTTTTGAGGATGTTGAGTTTTCTGTTTGCGGCTGAGGTGGTATTTTGAATGTGCTTGGAGAAAGTGAGGTGAGTGTCAAATGTTAGGCCGAGAATTTTTGGGGTTTTGTTGAAGGGGTATGGGGGTGTTGTTTAGTAGGACTTGTGGGTGGGTGTTGGATATGTGTTTGTCTGTTGTTATGAGGGTTATGGAGGATTTGTTTGGGGATGCCGTCATCCTGTTTTCTACTAGCCAAGTTTGGAGTTGTGTTATGTAGTCTTGTGTGAGAGATGTTGCGGTGGTGAGGTTTTTGTGAGTGGTGGTAATAGTTATGTCGTCGGCGTATGATATTATGCGGGTGAAAGTTGTTTGGGGTTGAGGGAGGTCTGCTGTGTACAGGTTGAATAGAGTGGGGGAGAGTATGGCTCCTTGGGGAACTCCGTTCTTTAAGTTGATGGTACGTGATTTATGGCCGTTTTGTTGTATTTGGGCGGTTCTTCCTGATAGGAAGTTGGATAGCCATTTCTTAGTATTTGTTTGTTGGGATGTTGGATTGGAGGATTTTATGGATAAGATTATGTTTCGGGACAGTATCGAAGGCTTTGTTTATGTCAATTGCTATTAATATAGTTTTGTGATAAGGCTTATGGTTTAGTCCGTTTATTATAGGTTGGATGATGTTGGTAAGTGCAGTGGTGGTGGAGTGGTTGGGTTTGAACCCGTGTTGGAAGTTTTGTTGTGGGATGAATTGGAGGATAGAATTTAGGATTAGTTTTTCAAGAAGTTTTGAGATGGTGGATAATAGGGAGATTGGGCGGTAGGAGGAGGGGTTTGAAGGGTCTTTGCCAGGTTTTAGTTTAGGGATGATTAATGCTTTTTTCCATTGGGGGGGGGATATAGTTGAGTTGGATGGATTTGTTATATATATATATATATATATATATATATATATATATATCTATATATATATATATATACAAAAAAATTACTATTTTCGTCAAATTTTTATTTCCCTGCTAGAAACCGAATTGGAAATACAAAAAAACTTGCTTTTTTTGACCCAGGCTCTACAAGCAGGGGGAAAAAAAAAAAAAAAAAAATTTTTTTTTTTTTTTTGAGAAACTCGATTTCCATTATGTCCTCTGAAAATTGTATTCTAGATCTTACTTCATACAATTTTCACAAATTTTACTTAACTCGGATGTTTACTCATCCGAATTAGTATTGGTAGCAGTAACTAATAATAAAAAATGAGAATAAATGTATACAAACATACCTGGCCTTTTTTCATTTTATCCCAACCAGCAACAATGATTCCAGCTGTTAATCGGTCACGATAATTATAGCAGATTTCCTTAAAAGTATTGGCAGCTATTTGCACTGCAACAGGCTCACCCATCTTTATTCTGTAATAATAATAAATTATTAAAAATGTTAAATTAAAGGAAACAGACTGTAATAATAATAATAATAATAATAATAATAATAATAATAATAATAAAATAATAAAATAATAATAATAATAAATAATAAATTCTTCATGAATAAAGTATCTTCACTTGTCTTTTGCCAGAGCAGCAAGTTTTTAAACAGGTATTATTTATATGAATAACAAAAATAATCCCACAAATAATAATATTCAAATTTGAAGTATTCCTAAAGTCTTTTATGCTAATTGATATTGAACTATTTTCCTATTAGTATATCTATTAAACTTACGAGTGAAATTTTTACCATACCCTGGCCAAGGTATTTTAAAATGTTTTTACACTGTAAAGGCAGTGGAAAAAAAGAAGAAAGAAGAAGAAAAAAAAAAAAAAATTCAAGAACCAGCTTCAAAATATGCTGCATACTTAGAAAAATATCTCAAATATTATTTCATTAGGTGATATATATATATATATATATATATATATATATATATATATATATATATATATATATATATATATATATATATATATATATTATATATATATATATATATATATATAAATAATAAAAAAAAAAAAAAAAAAAAAATCAAACTAGACTATAATAAAACCTAATAACCTTTGCAATTGTAAAATTATGAGGCCAGGGGGTTAGAGGTTAAAAAGTATGTGGAAATGTGTTTCTGTGCAAACACTTTGACCATTTTAAACGATAAAACATTATTGATCATTGATGATATTATGTAGTGCATGTGCCTTTAAATTTTTTTTTTTTTTTTACCATTGAAAAACATTAATTTTGAAGAGAGGGCTGTCATAAAATTCCTTTTTAAGCTTGGGTTGGACAGCTTCGCAATTCAATGATGTTTTGCAAAAGGTTTGTGAAAATTTAAGCACATTTACACTACAGCCCTGATCTTGCCCAATCTGACTTTTTGCTTCCAAAAGACTACCTCAAATATAACCAATTTGAGAGTGTGGACCAAGCAAAAATAGCCATTTCAGATTGGTCAAAAAAAAGAAGGGGGAGGCGGGGGAGAACATTCTTTAGAAAGGGGTTAAACGGATGCAAAAGTGTACTGACTTGAAGGGAGACTATGTTAAAAAATAACTGCATTATGCTTATGTATGTTATTAAAAATGATTTTTTTTTCCTCCAGATTTAATTTTTACTTTTTCTATATATATATATATATATATATATATATATATATATATATATATATATATATATATATATATATATATATATATATATATATATATATATATATATATATATATATATATATATATATATATATATATATATATATATATATATATTATAAAGATAAAATTTTATGGTTTAATACATTTAACTGTCAAGAGATTCCATCATCTCTGATAGCTTTCATACTAAAGGTTTTAGAGGTTATAAGAAAACTTTTATCTTATTTATCAAAATAGATCTTCCAAGGTATATAAGGTAATTTGAACACTTACTTGTAAAAAATTAAACTTACTCAAGTATTTCCATGTAGGAGGCAACAATATCAGCCACTGCTTGAGTATCTGCTGATGAACCAGATCTGCAGCAAAATATTTTATCAGTGACAGGAGTTAATTTATCTGCATATCTGTTCGAGCAATAAGCACCCATGGATGTTCGAGAATCTGCTCCAATAACTACACCTCCATCAAATTCGATTGCCATAATAGTGGTCTAGAAAACATAAAATTACTTAACCATAGAAAATAAAAAATTTAATGTGAAAATAATATTTGAAATGCAAATTCTCCTTTAACATTAAACTATATATATATATATATATATATTATATATATATATATATATATATATATATATATATATATATATATATATATATATATATTATATATATGAATATAAAAATATTATATATATATATATATATATACTGTATATACATATATATATATATATATATATATATATATATATATATATATTATATATATATATATATATAATATATATATATATATATATATATATATATATATATATATATATATATAATATATATATATATATATATATATATATATATATATATATATATATATATATATATATATATATATATATATATATATATATATTAGGGGTCGATACCAAAATTTCAGTTTAGGTTTTCTGCTCTCCAAAGTATCTTGTTATTTTGAAGTAGCATTGCTAAACAAAACTATTGATAGGAGATATAAAGTTGGTGCCACCAAGACCTTGCATAAGACTTGCCCTAGTGCACAGCCTATATCCTTCATTAATTTCTGCAACATTTGCAGTTTTGAATCCAATTTCCACTTTGTTGAACACCACCTCTTTTTCTAGACCTCACCTCTATTCTTGACTGAAACTCGGGTTCTTGAGCATTCTAATAGCAAACCATTTTCTGTTTCCTCTTTTATTTTTCTCCTAATTCTACTGCCTATCCTAAATTCTTAAACTATCTAAACTCCAAAATGGAACCCATTCTTCTTTTTCTCAAAAATCATCATATTAGGTGATTTCATTATTCATCACAACCAACGGTTTTTTTCTAGTTTTCATTATACAGCCTTTGAATATGTCTTCCAATTCTCCTTCTAAAACGACTTTGAGCAGTTGGTGGGGATTAACCTACCATTCTACTTTTTTTAAACTTCCAATCCTTCTTCTTATACTGTCAAACTCTGTACTCCTCTTTTGTTCTTATGAATCACTTTGTTATCTCTGTATCCTCTTCTATCTTTTCAAGTCTTCACAAGAAAGACTCGTTTATTGCGGGGAAAGTTTGTGATATTTGGGTGCCCAAGCTGGTCGGACTTGCGATGATACTTCTTAGATTTATTGTGAAATGATTATTGCTTCTGTGAAAAGAGACCCTTGGAATGTGCAGATCGCATTACCAAGGCAATTCTCTATGACATGGGAATATACATTCTATAATGTTTCCTTTCTACTAAATACAAATCTTGGTTTAACTCTGCTTGTTCTCATGTTATTTGCTGCATGGATGATGCCTTCCGGAATTACCATTGTCTTCAAACTTCAGAAACTCATGCAATTTATATTACATCCCGAAATCTTGCAAACCTTGCAAACCTAATCAAATCTCTGATCGACAGTATAACTTTCTTAAAAAATGCTCTACTAGCGATCTTCTTTCCTTCTCTCTGACTCTTGGTCCTCCAGTCTTTGGTATTTTAGTAACTCTTTTGCTGTCAGGCTTGACATATCAAAAGTCTTCGAGAGAGTGTTGCACAAAGCTTTCATTTTTAAACTTCCCTCTCTGATTTCATTTTCAATCGTACTATAGCAGCTGTTGTAGACAGCACCATTTTTCCTTTAAATATATTAATAGTGGTGTTCCTTAGGGATTTGTTCTCTTTCCAACTACTTTTTATCAAAGACCTTCTCTCACTTACTTAAAGCACCTATCCACTAAAATGCTAATAACTCCACCCTTCATTACTCCTTCCAATTTGAAAGATGCCTCTCCCAACAGCAGTTAATTGACACTAGAATGATGTCCTTGAAGCAACTAACCTCTGACCTTTCTCATATTTTAAATTGGGGCGGAGAAAATAGGGTTTTCAATGCCTCAAAAACTCAGTTCCTTCATCTCTCTACTAAACACAACTATGATATCTTTGTAAAACACGTCAAACCTTCATCTGTTCTTAATATTATTGGCCTTTCATTTTCTCATGATCTTTCTTAGAAGAGGTTGGGTGTTCTGAAATGCTTTCATAATTTTTTCCATCATCCTCATAGCTTACTCTTTGTAGTGCTGCTGTTCGCCCCTGTATAAACTATGCCTCACAAATCTAGGGTGGTTCCATTCCTACAACTCTTCTTGACAAGTAGTAGTCTAGGGCTTTTCAACTTCTCTCTCCCAGTCTCACATTCTCTTTCTGCCCATCAAACTGTTGCATCAATCTCTACTATTACTATTACAATGGACATTGCTCTTCTGAACTCTTCTGTTGCATACCTCACCCACTGAGAAGGGCTCATTTGACAAGTCTTTCTAACCTGATAATTGACCAATAGATAGGTAAATCATCGATATTCATTTTGTCATATTTGAAATACATTGCTACCCAAAAAAAAGTCGAATTACTGCTAATATCTAATAATCATGAAACCATTTTTTTTTTAATAAAAATATTTTTTGGCATAACTTTTTTTCTACCTGTGACGAGTTCATGAAATTTTGAGGTTATATAGTTGGAGAAGATACACATTTTTTATTTTGAAAAAAGTTTTGTATACTCAACCATAGGGACCGACCGGGGCATGGGAATTTTTTAAATTTCCCATGCACAGCACCAAAATGGTTGGGTATACAAAAAATTGTTCTAATTAATAATATGTCTCTCATCCAGCTATACAACCTCTGAAAATGTTATGAACTAGTCACAGGTAGAAAAAAAGTTATGCCCAAATATATAATAAAAATTTTACGTTTCATGAAACATCAAATTTATTTTTGTAAATAACATTTTTTTCCATATCTTTTTTTCTACCCATGACAAGTTTATGAAATTTTCTAAGGTTGTATAGTTGTGTGAAGTACACCTTTTTTATTTAGAACAATTTTTTGTATACCCAACAATTTTAACACTGTGCAAGGGAATTTTAAAAAAAAAATATATTGTGCATGGCACCATAATGGTTAGGTATACAAAATTTTTTTCTAATTAAAAAATGTGTAACTTGTCCAACTGTACAATCTCTGAAAAAAAAGAAAAATCATTTTTTAATACATTCAACCATTTTGTTGCTGTGCATTGGTTTTTCCCATGCACAGCAGCAAAATGGTTGAATATACAAAATCTTTCTACATAAAAAATGTGTATCTCACCCAACTGTTAACCTCTTTAAAAAGGATTTTATACTCAATAATTTTGGTGATGTGAATGGGAAAAATTTCAGAAAAATTTCAAAAATTTTCCCATACACAGTAACAAAATGGTTAGATAAAAAAAAAAAAAAAACCTTGCAGGGGTTGTACACTTGGGCAAGATAAGCATTTTTTATTTAGAAATTTTTTTTGTATATCCAACCATTTTGATGCTGCAAATGGGAAATTTTTAAAAAAATTTCCCATGCACAGCAACCAAATAATCAAGAATATAAAAAGTTTATCACAAAAAAAAATTGATTAAAATTTACTTTTAGGGTGGTTAGTTTTACCCTGTGTAATTTATATATATATATATATATATATATATATATATATATATATATATATATATATATATATAATATATATATATATATATATATATATATATATATATATATATATATATATATATATATATATATATATATATATATATATATATATATATATATATATATATATATATATATTACCATTGTATTAAAATTTAAATTATATAAATATAATCTAATCTGACAAACTGAATAGACCCCAAACTAACTTTAAGACTAATGGAAAAAATTATTTCAATGAGGTAACCATAAATCTAATTAAATTTAACATGAAACAGTAAAAGTTAAAAAGTTTAAAAAAAGGTTAAAAAGGAAAAAAAAAATTCTGGTCCTAAGAAAGTGATTAAAATAAAAGAAAGAAGAAAGAAAAACATTGAAACTCTCTCTGAAAAGCTCTAAACTCTTTAACCAGAAATTTGTTATTGTTTTCATATACTTACTCCTGTCATTGGTTCATCTTGCAATTGTTCCGGAATCAGTTGTTTTAAATGGGATTTGTCTACCCCTTCAACATACTTTGGTTTGCATATAAAGGATTCCATATTTAAATATAAGGCTAACCTATAATAATAATAATAAAAAATTTTTTTTAGTAGAAACACTGCACTAATAAATTACATAGTTTATGAAATTTTCATTCTTTTTTGTAAATTTTATAAATTTCTTTAGTATAAAATATTAAAGTAACAAACAATTTATGCTCTTATCCTTGTATGTAGTTAATACCTCTTCACCTTTGTACCAAATATTGTATTTTTGCTTGTAAAGGTAACTAAATATATGAATTTTAACATTTATAAAATGGCAATTTAATGTAATAAACAGCTACTAACTATTACATCCAGAGACAGCTTATTCCAAAAATTAAAATTTAAAAATAATTATTTTTTGTACTATCAAGACAAAAAAAAAAAAAAAAAAAAAAAAATGCCTTTTTACTTTCTTGAATCTTGTAAATAGCCAAACAAATTTTCATTAACCTGAATCACTATTACTATTTCTCTTGTCAAATTCTTATTTTTTATATCACAAAGCATTCTTGTAACTGCAGTGAACTAAACTGATTACACAATATTTCAATGTTCTTTCTAATGTAAGGGATTCAAGGTTAAACGTTAGTTTATGGTCTTACAAATATTGTAAAGCTTGCTATTAACTTCCTACTCTTTATAAACAATGTTACTTTTCAGGATTCCTAACATTTTATTAGCTATTTCCAAATAAACAATGCAAGGACATTTCAAATTAATACTAATAACCACTCATATCCTTTTCTATGTAAAGTCTCAAGACAATTTTATTACTTATAATGAAAATATTAGTGTTTTACAATTAAAATACTTATTAGTTACCTATTAAAGATTTTTATACTTTTCTCTATAAAAATTCTCTTCAGCCTGGAAAAAATTTTAATATGTGAATGTCCTAAAATAAGCTCAGTACATTATTTCTTTCATTTGGAAATGTAGCCAAAATAAGTTCATAATACTAAACTTATTTAAATTGTTTTGATAACTAAAATAATTTATATTTCCAATCTCCAATATTCAAATGTAGATGTGACTAAACTTTTGGCTACTTTATTTGTAAAAATTTCACTACTATTAACCTTTTAAAGGCTTAATATATATTTGTGAATAAATAATTTGTTGTTTGATCTTAATTATGATGCATTTAGATCTTAAATTGTGAATTTTATTGAAATAAAGAGAATTGCTTTTATACTAAACCAATAATATATATATATATATATATATATATATATATATATATATATATATATATATATATATATAATATATATATATATATATATATATATATATATATTAAACATCAAAGTTTTTGGTTTGCTATAGGGGAATTGAACCCAGACCCTATAGCACAAAAGCAGAGTTTTACCACTATGCTACTGGCAGTTCAAAAGAGAAATCCAAATAGGAGGCTTATGAATAATTCACAAGAACAACCTCCAAGGACTTCTCCTTACCATGACTGAGTATGAGGAAACATGACCAGGG
The DNA here is from genome assembly GCA_009176605.1 of Armadillidium nasatum. Taxonomy (NCBI): domain Eukaryota; kingdom Metazoa; phylum Arthropoda; class Malacostraca; order Isopoda; family Armadillidiidae; genus Armadillidium; species Armadillidium nasatum. The sequence goes on along the minus strand of SEYY01019201.1, from coordinate 38,764 downwards.
CTCAGTCCCCCTTTTCTCTTACAAACTAAACAGGTCAATAATTAAAGTCTACTAACCCTCTCGCAGATCAAATACATTAAACATCAGAGTTTAAAGTTTGCTATAGGGGAATCAAACCCAGGCCTTATAGCCCAAAAGCATAATACTGATGGCGGCTCAAAAGAGAAATCCAAAGAGGAGGCTCATGAATAATAATTCACAAGAGCAATCTCCAAGGACTTCTCCTGACAGTGCTTGAGCATGAGGCAACATGACCCAGGCTCAGCCCCACCTTTCCTTTCACAAATAGCAAGTAGCGTAGTGGTAAAAATCTATGCTTTTGTGCTATAGGGCAAGGTTTTGATTCTCCTATAGCAAATTTTAAACTCTGATGTTAATGGTTAATGACAATGCATTTATATATATATATATATATATATATATATATATATATAATATATATATTAAATATATATATATATATATATATATAATATATATATATATATTATTTAGGTAAATTATTGGCTATTATGCAAGGTTTATCTCTTATCTGGTATTTAGTTATTATTCAAAATATAAACTGGAAATGGAATATTAAAAAATAATAAAAATGGATTGGAAAATCAAATTCAATAAATTTAAAAATTATTTAAGAATGAAAAGTCTTATTATAAAATGATATTAGGTCAACTAAACCAAATATGTCTACGCCTTATAATGATCTAGGCAAAGAACATCATCACAAAAATTGATATTAACATATCAATATTTCATACTGTTATTGCTAGATATTTTAACCTTATTTATTTTAATTTAGGTTAGGCCTATTTGCTGGCCATTAGCATACATTTACCTTTTAAATCAAAGTTAGGTTGTTGAACTAGTTTGTTAGATTTAACAATTTGTATACTAACATTAGTTTTAATATATTTTCCAATAATCTTCCTCCACCCAATTTCTTACATCATATTGTTAAATTGTTAAAGTTGCAGATGAAAATGAAGCTTTATGATGTTTAAAATATTTTTACTCCCTATTTTAATTTTTTATTTTTAGTGTATTTTAATTTTGCATATTTGATTTTCCAAACTATTTTTGGTAATTGTAGCGTTCGTGGAAGTGGATTTTTTCGTACGAGACAAGGTTGCTAATATACCTACGCGTTGGGAGTTCGACTAGAACTACGCGTAGGAATTTGAAACTAACAACATAGCCTAAGAATTTCTGATGCGACAAGGTTGCTGGATCATTGGCGTTACAAAAAAAAAAATAATATATATAT
>SEYY01019201.1:22500-32500 GCA_009176605.1 Armadillidium nasatum | reverse complement strand
TTTGCACAAGAAAATTTGGCAACGTTGCTCTCTTATTAGCATCATTGTTTTTTTTCTTTTTTTCCCCCCCAAAAAAAAAAGATTGTGTAACTGAAAGGTTATCTCAGAACACCGGAGAGTTTCTTGCTAAAGACGCTGTAGTTCGTATTAGTATGATTTAATCGATAATTATAAAAAACTCAGTGGAATAGTCTTTCCATTTTCACTCGAAATTATATTACACCAGCCAAGGAATCCCGACTGGCAACAGTGAATGTAGATATATGTGCATTATTAGAAGAAAAATCCCAAAATGCAGCAATTTTCAGAGACAATTTGGCCAGATGAAAAATTTCTCTGCTTCAGGATACCATTTTACTTCTTGGTGAGAGGATGGTGCACCTCTGAGAAAGGAAAGAAGAGGAGAAACAATGTTAGAATTACCAAGAAAAGAAGATCGTAAGTATTTTTTACATCCTAGGAAAGAACCCAGACCTTTCATAGTCTTAGATTATGGAATGTTTAAAATAGTAGTAATTTTATTTTCATTATGGAGCACAAAACCCTCAGACACATCAAAACCTACATACGTAACCCTTGATTGTCCAATTAGGCACTAATCTCCCAGTTTTACAAGAATTTAGCTGATCAAATACCGTAACCGGGATGTTTACATGTTCATTATGAATTGGAGTATCAATTAAATGACACACCATAGAGAAATTTATATATATAATGCATTTAGTGGGACTAAAATAAACTTCTCAACTACAATTTTGAACGAGAAACTTTTATATAGGGTGTTAATCATCAAAAACTTTCTACAATCTGAGTCAACCTACAGGTTATAAAATGCCTTCTTGAGAACCAGAACAAGGAAGAGTTTGCATTCAATTACGGAGTAAAGAAGGGAAATAATTTAAATTAAGGAGGCAGAAAGTGTCACCTACAGTTGAGTTGTTTTAGGTCTGCCACAATTAGACCTCCACCGAAAATTTTCGCTGAAACAAAATTTTGCTATCCAGCCGAATACAAAAAATTTAACAAAACTGAACATGTACCAAGTTGTAAAAGAAATGAGTTTCAATATATATATATATATATATATATATATATATATATATATATATATATATATATATATATATATATATATATATATATATATATATATATATATATATATATATATATATATATATATATATATATATATATATATATTACTGAAAATTCTTGGTAAAACAAAGTTTTAAAACAAATCTACCTTTAAAATCAGAATGGGTTGCACCGTTATCCATTCATGAATTAAATCTATATATATTCTATAAGATTTTTAACCATCACTACTACTAATAAAAGACATGAACGTTTTTCAAATTTCAAATTAGGTCTAAGTGGTTCTCCCTCGACTTAACTAACCCTGTTCCTGCATTTCTAGGTCATTTTATCAAATAACAACAAAGGCTGATCTTCTGGTGAATTCTAAGCTACTAAAACATATGCTCTCAAAAAATATTCAGATGGGTGAAAATCCCATTTTTTAAAACCTAACTCAACCCTCATCTGGTCACATAAATTAGTCTGTTGAAATTTAAAAACACCGCTAAATAATTATTTTTTTTCTCAGTGGCCTGAGGAAGTCGAATTTGCGACATCATAATCAACACTTCAAGCGTATGCTGACGATAGTTTAGTCTCTTGAACAATTTGAACAAAATGCTCTTACAATGTTATGAAATATTTATTGGAATTCAATCAAAATTTCCATAATTCATCACCAATGAAGAAGCTTTTCACCTATTGCAACTGTTTCTTTATATTTTATGTTCCATTAACTTCCGAGTCATTTTGAATTTGAAAACTGTCTATTAGTTAACAGATGATTTTACATAACGTAATTCTAATACTTTGTGAAAAAAAAAATCATTACAAATTTTAAAATTTTTATTATCATCAAAATGGTAATAAATATAACTGACATTCATAAGTACTAAAATGTTCATATTTACATAATAAAAACAGTACAATTTGATTAAAATAATTTGTATATAAACCTAAAAAAAATTTTCACATTAACCTATACTTCTTACCTATTATTTACATTCAGTTTTTCCATAATGTAAGAAAGATGAAAAATATTATTTTGTACATAAACACAATATCTCCATTATCACAGTTTTAAAATAAATTTGAAAAAATATAATTTTCAGTGTTTAAACTTTTAAGTTCCTTCAATAACTATATTTGTTAGAAATATAAGGTTGCTAACTGGCAAATGTCTTAATTATTCAAATTCATTTACTGCTTAATGTGATAACCATTTTATATATATAATATATATATATATATATATATATATATATATATATATATATATATATATATATATATATATATATATATATATATATATATATATATATATATATATATATATATATATATATATATATATATATATATATATATATATATATATATATATAATATATATATAAAAAAATTTGGATTCATTAGTTTACAAATTAACCTAAATTTATAATGACTGAGGTTAGATTTCTTTTTAATACCAATTGGAGGTAAAGTATATATATATATATATATATATATATATATATATATATATATATATATATATATATATATATATATATATATATATATATATATATATATATATATATATAATATATATATATATATATATATATATATATATATTATAAACAAAGAATTAAAATAACTCCTTTGACATGGCAGCTTCAGTGACCAATTGTCTAAAGGTGTTTTTTATTTTGAAGCAAAGTTCATCTTCTTTGGATACACCTTTTGAACACATCAATATTTTCTCATCTTTTTCATCACTATCAGAACTAATTTCTTCTGGATTATCAAAATAACCTGTAAATTTTCAACAAAAAGAATTACTTCAAACCTCGATATTATAAGATCGAGCTGAAAATGTCTCTAATCCAAATGATAAAAATTCTTTAAAGGTAATTTACATTTTTTTTCACCTAAAACCTTTTCAAAAAAAAAAAATTGTCTTATACATAAACACTGCACAATGACGACATTATGTATGCCTATGCCTCTTTACACTTCAAAAACACACAGTACTGAAAAATTATTGTTTGAACATGCAAATACACACATACGAGCGTGCGAACACCCACAAGTTGTGGGAGGAGGGAATAACGACCAACAAAAACCATGTCATATGAGAAACGGTCTAGAATTCTGTATCCCCTTCATAATATAACGGTGTATTATATATTATACAAAGGGTATATAAAATCTCAAGAATAGAACTTTGTCGCGTTCAGTGCATATATATATATATATATATATATATATATATATATATATATATATATATATATATATATATATATATATATATATATATATATATATATATATATATATATATATATATATATCTTTTTTTTTTTTTTTTTTTTTTTTTTACCTTCTCACCCCCTGACCACCCCTTGTTGAGGCGGCCACACTTCGCTAATGAAGCCTCCCGCCGCAGTCGGTCTCGTCCAGAGATCTTTCAAAGAAGTGATGCCCCAGAAGATTTTGGGGCGACAGTTGGAGGGACAGTGTAAAAGAAAGTGATCTACGGTCTCCGGGGCCCTTTTGCATCTGGTACAAGTGGAAGATGTTGCCTGGTTTAAATTGAAATTGTGTTTGTAATGTTGTAAGTTTGGGTGGTGCCCGCATCTCAATCTTGCTAGTGAGATTTGTAAGTGTCTTGGGAGGTTGTTGGAGTCGGTGTTTATTTCGGGAGGGGGTTCGTTAAGGATGCTGTTTGGGGGTCTGTTGATCATATATGAATGTGTTAGTTGAGTGTGTATATGTTTGGTTGTTGTGGTATTGGGGGGAGGAGGGGGAATGTGATTTAGGATCCGTTTGTAAAAGGCTCCGGTGGACGATGGAGGTAGTTTAAGTCTTTGATTGGAAGGTTGGAGGAGAGTTTTGTGACATGGGTGTGAGGGTAGACGGGTTTTTGCATAGAATTGGGTGCCTATCATTTCGAGGTGGTTCCTTATAGTATATATATATATATATATATATATATATATATATATATATATATATATATATATATATATATATATATATATATATATATTATATATAATATATATATATATATATATATATATATATATATATATATATATATATATATATATATATATATATATATATATATATATATATATATATATATATATATATATATATATATATATATATATATATATATATATATATATATATATATATATATATATATATATATATATATATATATATATATATATATATATATATATATATATATATATATATATATATATATATATATATATATAATATATATATATATATATATAATATATATATATATATATATATATATTATATATATATATATATATATATATATATATATATATATATATATATATATATATATATATATATATATATATATATATATATATATATATATATATATATATATATATATAGGTATATATATATATATATATATATATATATATATATATATATATATATATATATATATATATATATATATATATATATATATATATATATATTATATATATATATATATATATATATATATATATATATATATATATATATATATATATATATATATATATATATATATATATATATATATATATATATATATATATATATATATATATATATATATATATATATATATATATATATATATATATATATATATATTCAAAGCAAGCAATGAATCACCATCAATTTCGAAAGAAAATTTCAAAAGGATATTTCAGTTCATATTGTCTGGAGAGAATAACTCGGCCTAAAAAGGAAGATCATAAGGGTATACTAATGCGATCAGTTCAATCCCTACAAACACAGAGTAATGGAGACGTTATGGAAGTGAGAGACCTGGTTTGACAAGTCTCGTTTTCCTCTTCACTCTATGCGAGGCAATAAGTACATCATAAATCGAATGTTAGAAATGATGCACCAGCTACTGGGGAATCCAAGAAGTTTTGAGAGTATTTTGACTACAAAAACTTTACCCCTTTTGCTGATATTAACTTGCATTTGAACCAGAATGCCCAGAGTTGGCTTCAAAGCATCACCTTTGCGATGATAACCGAAGTCTTCAAAGATGAGAATTGCTCAGGGGTATAACTACGATTGGTAGAAGCTCCGTTCCAGAAATATAAACTGGACAACAAGGTCTCCAGATTTTAATTTGATACTATTTAGAACAAGGGTGAAATTTTGACTGTAATTTGAGCTGACTATTAGATTGGAGATGTTAACAAGCAGTCGGAAATTAATTTAGACTACATCTGTAAACTGGTAAAGTTCATATCATGAAGAATTGTAACTTTATAGGGTCAAAATATCTTTGAGTTCTTTCATTGTCTCAGCATATATATATATATATATATATATATATATATATATATATATATATATATATATATATATATATATATATATATATATATATATATATATATATATATATATATATATATATATATATAATATATATATATATATATATATAATACAGATGTGAGAGGGAGAGAAAGGGAAATGTTGAAGGGTCTTATCATTGTTGAGAAGAAAACTAAGTTAAAAGGAGTTGAGGAGGATTGGATGATAAGTGTTTCTGTGAGAAAGATTGAGAACAAGTTAAAAATGATCTTAAATATACTTAGTGTTTTGTTTATTCTTGGTTTGCAGGCTTGTCCATAATTTCTGGCCATATGTGATTAATTTATTAATAAATATAAACAGTAGTGTCCTTATTTTTCATTCATATAGCTATCTACGCTTATTCCTTAATTAGAATTTAAATCAACATTAAATATTAATTCTAGCAACTTACCTATGGATCTTGGAGATGGAGTTGGCAGTAGAGAAACGTGAGACGTAGCAACTCTACCAAAACTTAAGAGAAGGTGAACGAGATCATCTAAAAGTGGGGGAAATGCTCGACCGATGCGAACTATAGCATTTAATGAACGTTCCATTATCATTATTTTTTCTTCTTCGGCCAAAACTGTTACAAGAAAAATCATTATCAATAATAGAAAATATATAAATATTAAACAATTCTGCACAAATTCGAAATCCTGCACTTTAGTTTCTCATTTGGAATCTTAATGTCACGTTCACAAACACTGACATCTTGGGACCATATTTTCTCCAGTACGCGGGATTTGTCGGGGCCAGCTTCACCCTCATGCGAGATAATGTTCGAACCCATGTCGACATTATCATCCAATATTACCTACGAGGTAGGTATCCCTACCTTGGAGTGGCCAGACCGTAGCCCAGACCTCAACTCGATTGAAAATCTCTGGGACGAGCTGAAGAGACTGGTCTTGCGCATGAAACGCGTCCCAGAGACCCTCGCCAACCTGCCGACGGTACTCACTGAATGGGAAGCGATACCACAGGCAACAGTTCGCAGTCTCATTCGATCCGTACCAGACCGTCTGCGAGAGGTTATAAGAGTCAGTGGGGCAATATCCGCTATAAGGGGTACGTTAGGTTTGTGTAAATAAAAAAAAGTTATGTTAAATCATTTTTGTATTTCTTGTTACAATCTCCTTTCTTCGCCTCTTCTTCATATACACATGTCTATGTTACCACCTGACGCCCCCTCAGACGGCTATAGACCATTCCTCTGTAAGTATACCAATGTCCGCACAACACATGCAACGTCATACGTCCCCCAACTCGTCATCTATGTGCACACAATATGCAACCCACACGTCTCCCAACGACTGAGTCACCTTTTTCGCTTTTTAGTATATATATATATATATATATATATATATATATATATATATATATATATATATATATATATATATATATATATATATATATATATATATATATATATATATATATATATATATATATATATTTGAAATATGATAAACTTCAGTCAAGGAGCAGCTATCTTTCTACAGAAATGTAATTTTTTTTTTTTTGTAATTGGTTATCACCTTAGCAAAGATATTTGCTACAATAATAATTACACAAAATTATAAAGCAAGATATTAAAGAATTTATACAACTTTACAGCACAATAGGTTCTAAAAAATGAATTACAAATTTAAGAATCAGGCGAGTGTTGGAAAAAGTTTCGATGCATGGAGTAATAACATTGTAGTAAATTACATTCCAAATTTAAACTTATATATTTTAGAATATTTTAATTTTAAAATGTATATTTTATTTGTAGTATATTAGAAACGATATATTGAACTCATTAGTAATCAATTGTTTGAGAAATTACTAATTACAGGTAATGAGTAAAATATAATAATATAATGGTATAAATGTGTAAGGTTAAAGTAACTTGATTTCTGGTGAAGCAATCACTATCAATAATCACCGAACTGAACTAAAAATGAAGGAATTTATAAAAAAAAATAAAAGAAACAACATACCTGAAAGCAATCAAAAAAATAAAAGAAATAACATACCTGAAAGCAATGTCGAAAGGGTATTAATAACTAATCTTGAAATGCTTAGAGTTGGAGTCATTGCATTTTGTAAGGCTAAATGTGAGGCCAATTCCATTGCAAAAAGTTGTTTTTCTATATCTGGAAGCTGTAGTAATTCGGGAATCCAACTAAGTCCCACGGCTATGTGCATTGATGGGACGCCCTCAACCATTGGACCAATTAGTTCAATAGAATAACCCTATATATATATATATATATATATATATATATATATATATATATATATATATATATATATATATATATATATATATATATATATATATATATATATATATATATATATATATATTCTCAAACCAATTTGGTATGAATTTTTTTAGCAAACTGGCAATTTAAACCCTTAAACAAAAAATTACCACAAAAAATATAAATGTGTATATGTATATATAAATATCAGTGTGATAATTTTGTAACTTCAGTTATAATTTTCATCCCTTTTCAATGATCCTGAATATATTTCCAAGAGGATATGGAGTTGTTCTTACAGTTAAATTCCACTAAATTAAATAACTTTTAATCGTAACTTATATTACAAATTTTGAAAAAAAAAAAAAAATCTTTTTTTTTTTTTAAACTAATTGAAACATTTTAGACAAGTACGACTTAAAAAGTTCAAATAAAATATAGGATAATTTAGTCCCTGCCAAAAGCAAACACATTTTCTTTTGAAGAAAAATTAATTTCTGAGAAAGAAAGAAAAAAAAAGGAAGATTCTTAGGTTTTTGAAGTTTTTAAACAATTTCCATCTGTACTGACAGAATTTTTGATCTGGAAACCAACTGTAGCCATTTCAAGCGTCGTTGAACAGGGTATTATGAAACTTAATGGCTAGAAAAAAACAACGGATTCAAAAATAATATTTATAAAAGATTTACGAACGCTAAGTTTTTAAACTATTTTCAGAGATTAGCAAGTAATCTTTAATTTTACTAAGATGGGTGAGATTAACTTAAATCATTATTTCACTAAATTCCTCCAAATAAAACAGCTTTCCTACTTCAATGTGAACAAATTTTAAGTTTTATTAATTTAGTTATAAGGATATTTATACTTATAATTTTTCTAAAACCTTATATAGTCTACAATGCACAAAGAATTAGATTTCTATAATATATAAAAAATAATATAACATGAACTTTATATTATACTTCTTTAATTTAATTTAATTTAATAAAAAAAAATAAAAAAAGGTTCAAATCTTTAGGATCATTCATGCAAAACTATAATTAACAAAACTATGATGTAGGTGAAAAATAAATAGAAAAATAAGAGGATGAGAGGAATCACGAGAATGTTGGCAATTCAAGTATGAAGAGACCTTGGCTTGAATATTTGCTGTGATAGAAGTCGTCGTGCATCATTTTAAAATGTAAATAATTAATCATTTAATGTAATTTTTATTTCTGATAAGTTTCAATGCCAAGTGTCCTTAGTTTATATAGTTTTTACCATCATATATATATATATATATATATATATATATATATATATATATATATATATATATATATATATATATATATATATATATATATATATATATATATATATATATATATATATATATTTTTTTTTTTTTATGTCTCCTCCGGTGGGCAAAGGCCAGAGGCCTACCAAATTCCACCGGAGTTGGGAAAGATCTATTATCATGGTCGATGGTGGCCGACGTGTCCAGACACACGGCGTTTGAAAGTATGCAAGTCAAAGGAAGTTGGGAAAACAGATGAAGGGAGTGTGTTCCAGACTTTACCAGTAGAGTATATGTAAGACTGAGCATAGCGGTTAAGTCTGGGGTCGGAGAGTTGGACATAGAAAGGATGAGAATGTGTAGAAAGGCGTGTCGCACGAGCTCTTCTCAATGGAGGAGGTATGCGACGAGAGAGTTCAGAAGAGCAGTGTCTGTTGTAATAGCGATAGTAAAGAGAGAGTGACGCAACAATTCGACGGGCAGAAAGAGATTGAAGAGAGTTAGTAAGAGCAGGAGAGTTGATGAGACGAAATGCCCTTGACTCCACCTTCTCTAAGAGAGCTGTATGTGTGGAACCACCCCAGATGTGCGAAGCATACTCCATACAGGGGACGAACAACACCCCTATACAGAGCAAGCAACTGGGGTGGCGTGAAGTAATTCTGAAGGCGCCTCAGAACACCCAACCTCTTAGAAGCTTGTTTAGAAAGAGAAGTAATGTGATCTTTCCAAGAAAGATCACGAGAAAAGAAACACCAAGAATATTAAGGACAGATGAAGGCTTGAGTTGTGTGTTTTCGAATAAGATATCATAGTTGTGTGGAAGATTGTGTCGAGTGGAGAGATGGAGGAACTGAGTTTTTGAGGCATATATATATATATATATATATATTATATATATATTATATATATATATATATATATATATATATTATATATATATATA
>SEYY01019201.1:15000-17500 GCA_009176605.1 Armadillidium nasatum | reverse complement strand
AAAAAAAATCTCCAAGACCTAATCGTGTTGGGCTTGGTTCCAATAATTCTGAAAAGAAAGGATTACGTTTTTGATAGTCCTGTTTGATCAAGAAACTTCATGGCAATATAGTCTCTTAATTAAAGAAAAGAAATTGTGAAGAGTAAATTCAAGTGAAGGTGACGAGAGAGATGACTTCACGATGGGTAGAAATCATGAGTTTTCCATTTTGATTGTTTCGATCTGTGTTATTTATTAAATTAATTAACTCACTGTTAAACTAAGTTAACTAATTCCTTTAAAAACATTTATTTGAAATAGAACTTTAAACAGATTTGATTTATATTATCTTGCTCTTCAGATCCCAAGTAAACTGACACAGTCATCACTAACAGGGAGACAGTAGTCGTAAAAAATTTTAGTCAACTATAAAACATATTCATATTTATTTTTCTTTTAAACGAAAAAATAATTGTTGTAAGGTTTTGCCAGAATGCATTGATCACCTAAATAAAGAAATGACTGACTCACAATTTATCATAAGGTAATATAACTGAATGTTACATTCAACATGAATTAAAAATATTTTCCTATTTCACGTTTTTATTGTAACTAATAATCATTTTAGTTGAAGATGAAAATATATAGTCTACAAAGGTACTGGAAACTTGAAAGAAATAAAATCTGTTAATATTCTAACCTTTTTGTTCCGAGTACAAAACTATATAATTCATTCTTACCCAAAATTTTTCTTGGTACATCAGGTTCCAGAAGACACTTTATCGAAGATACAAAAGGAGCAGCGAGAGGCCATAACTGATTAGGTGGTAAACGCAACATTTTGTCTAAAAGAACTATCAGGTGGCCTGGATTATTGGCTGCCTGTTCCATAGCTGTAAAAAAAAAAATTTAAAATTAATAATAATAAAAAAAATAGCTTATACATTAAAAATATAAAAAAAAATTATTTAACAGAAATTACGATATTGATGTGCAATAAATTTAAATTATTATTATATTGTTATAATTATTATTAAGAGAAATTACAACATTCTTAAAGAAATATCTTTCTAAACTCGTGGAAATCTGGGTTATGGAGTCGATACCCAAAGCAGCCTACTCCGACTATTAAAACAGTTAACTTCCTAGTGAGTGAACTCATCTACTTTAAGGAACATCGAAAAGTCAATAAAAGTATTTCAAAATTCATTCTTTTTATTTATGACCGTTTCGACTATTATAATAACAATTTATTTATTTAGTTCTTAAAATGGTAATCGTAAAAGCAAAGGAATGTCAATAAACAGTAATTCCATCACTGGCTTCACTGGAAAACTTAATTTAACTGAATCATAAGAATAATAATAATACATGCAAATATTATTTCGTACGTTTTGCTTGTAATTTTCATAGATAATAAAAAGATTATTCATTGATAAATTACATATATTAGATGACTGTAAATACATTTTTATGATTTCCTAGTTATTGCTTCCTTTGATAATTCACTGAATTAACATGACTGACTTTTATTCTTCCTATATTATTTATTACTAACACTGATTGCAAATTATACTTATTTTGATGTTCTTATATATATATATATATATATATATATATATATATATATATATATATATATATATATATATATATATATATATATATATATATATATATATATATATATATATATCGTAGTAAAAATTGTAAATATGGTTTCGAGTTTGTTTAAATAGTATCTCTATATTACAGACGACAAGAATTCACACTTCAGATCCTAATACCACTCTCGAAATTAAAACAGGATTAAAAAAACTAATCAAGTACAAAACCTTCACCAGAAACAAAACACTCTTAATCAAACATCAATAAATGATTAATACACAATTCTACCATAAAACAAACAGAACTACACAACCTAGACAAAGCATCCTACAAATACACACAGAGTAGCCAACATCTTATCGTATTTACCTCATTACAACATCCAAATAGACAATAACATTCACTCTACGCCAGGAAAATTTTCATACACCTAATCCAAATCAAATCTCAAAATCAAATCATCTCTCGAAACTTTCACTTCCTCATGAATATTCACAATGCTGAAACAAATCTCAAATGCAAAGACAATTAATTGAAATCAACAATACATGCTCACCAGCATGCCCAAAATGCATCGATAAACCCGGAAACACAGACACCTCCTAGGACCTAGGTGCTCCTCACTCACCTAACTCGTCACTGCCCTATATATTTTCTTCCTCAGTATATATATATATATATATATATATATATATATATATATATATATATATATATATATATATATATATATATATATATATATATATATATATATATATATATATATATATATATATTATACCGTGTAGAATAAACATAAAATGATTAAAAACCATAGGTATTAAGCATTAAAACAGGGATAAGTCTTTCTGAATAAAACTCCATTTTGTCTCATTCAGTTCTCATAAGACTTGTTACGAGAGCTGAAAGA
>SEYY01019201.1:0-10000 GCA_009176605.1 Armadillidium nasatum | reverse complement strand
GAAGAGAAGGAAAGGAAAAATGGGGAAGCAAAGGGAAGGGAAGAAATGACGAGATTTAAACGGAGAGTGAAGAAAAAGATTTCCATAGAGTAAGTAATATATTAAAAATTAAGAAATTAAAAAAAAAAAACATCAAAATACCTGTTCGGTAAACACGTCGTGCGTAAAAATATATTTTATCCTAGAAAGATTACTAGTTCTTGCTGAACTCGTTATAACAACCTTCATACCTAAAGCGGCGCTTACAAGATCAATAATTGCGCTCAATTGCTGTAGATGAAAATGAATAGCCAACAAAAGAAGCATTGCGCCGAAGGACGAAGACGAAACACCACTCGCACTATATATATATATATATATATATATATATATATATATATATATATATATATATATATATATATATATATATATATATATATATATATATATATATATATATATATATATATTAGGCCGGGTTGAAACTAATACTTTTGTCGAATTTATAATTTCACGCTATGTGGGGATTTCAGCATATATGATTTAACACTGTGTGCGAAATATTTTAGTTCTGCAACCCCCCCCCCTTACCCCTAGTGAATAATCCTAGTGTCTTAAAATCGTTGCACGTGATGTGATAAGCATTTTGGATAATTTCTCCTTCCCCCACATAGGATTTAATGGTGTATGGCTAAAGACTGAGAGGCCTGTGCAATCAGCTTTAAATATAAATAAAAACCCCAAGTACCTGATGGAATGATGAGTTCTACGAGAAAGTGAAGACATTCAATGCAATGTTTGACATTTGTACTTTTAATTGCTATGAAAAGAAAATATCAAGATTGTAGGTGTAAAGATAAAATCCCAATGGCTGAATGGGAAGCTTTTGTGGGACAGAAAAAATGATGAAATCAACTTGGAGCAATTGATAGGGCAACGATTAGTGCCAGGACAAGAACTCAAGTTAGGATGGAGAGGTTAGCAAGTCACACTTGCAGAAGCGTTGGTAGGGGCAGGGGAAGGGTCATTAATTTAGATAGTAGTGTTCTCTCAACTAGCACAGAAGTCGTAGAAGTTACTGAAGAGGAGAGAATGGAAATGGAAGATGGTAATAATGATTATGATTATCTTCGAAAAATTGATGGTAGAAAATACAATATAAAAACTAAAGAAGGAATAGAACATGAAGAGCACTATGATATTGTGAAAGAACCATATGACATATACCTGACTCATGTTACTCCAGATAATGGAACAGCTCGCTGTATTTCTGAGGAATTAATAAACTTTTCTAATAGACTCTGATAGTATAGATTATCTCAAAGCTCTCCTGTGCGATCGTGCTACAGTTTACACTGGTAAAGTGGGTAGAGTGCTCAGATTGATTGAAATTATATCTTAAAAGACCTATAAAGCAGCTAATTTGCTTTCTCCATGCTAATGCTCCCATTCAGGCATGTTTTTCAGATAATAGATGGGAAACCATCAGGACCATATATCTTTCAAGGCACTACTGGGCATGAAATTCAAAAAGATTGAACTAAATGTGAGATAGCTAACTTTCATCAGGTACACTCCAAATTTACACAGATCCCCGAAGATATTATGCAACTCAGTACACACCAAAAATATCTCTATGACATGCCTTAGTATAAAACATGGAAGTATGTCATCATCATTAGCCGGTAAATCGCCTGGTGCACTTCATCATTCCAGATGGCTAACAACAGCCAATCGAATCTTAAGACTATATGTATCTACACAGACTTCAAGGGAAAACTCTTGAAGACCTAGTAAATATTGTAATGCAAATTTATGCTCTAGGTTGGTTCTGGATAAAGAGTCATCCGAAGGCAACTGATGGAGCCCATAATTTTTGGTATTTAATGAATCTTCTTAAGGGAGCAGATAAAAAATATGCAGTGATTCTGAAACGTACACTTTAACAAAACTTCTATTTTGCTCGTTTTGAAAATATATTACTGGCTAGGGATGATAACAGACGACCGAAAATCGATCAGAAGAGTTAGTTGTGAGTCGCAAAATTCAAGCAAGGGGTCAGAATAAAACTGAAAGAGCTTTTCAGCTTCCAAAAACACTAAACTTTAATGCAGAATGCTACTTGAACAAGATCGAATTGGAAGAATGAAATGATCACTCAGCCACCAATTATCAAGGGCTTTTCTAACGAGGAGATTTATTAAATTGCAAATGAGCTCGTTCAAACAAACTTTTTATGCCACAGCCTAGGAGTGGAGCGTGCAGTAAATATTGTAACACAATCTTCTCTGCATAGAATCGGATAAGAAACCAGACTAAATTATTTAAATTTATATATATATATATATATATATATATATATATATAATATATATATATATATATATATATATATATATATATATATATATGCAATAAAAGTATTTAAGAAATGTATATAACAGTGTATACATACTTGGGTTAAAAAAAAATTAGTGAGTACTAGTGAAGATTTTTCTTTTCCTATAAACATAAAAAATATAGTAAAAGGGGATGATCGTGCGCGAGGGTAAAGGGGGGGTCGCACAACCGAAATAATTCACACACGGTGTTCTATCATCACACTGAACTACTCACAGTATGTGAAATTTGAATACCAAATTTCGACCAGGCCTATATATATATATATATATATATATATATATATATATATATATATATATATATATATATATATATATATATATATATATATATATATATATATATATATATATATATATATATATATATATATATATATATATATATATATATATATTTATAAAATAAACGATTTACAGGTTGGAAAGTTAAATGCAAATAAGTGTAACAAAAAGTGTTATTTCTTTTTATTTCTACTATTTGGCATTTAATACTTAATACGAATTACAATATTGAATTGACCATTTTCTGTGAATTGTTTCAAATACAGAATAAAACATTATTGATAAAAGTTACTGTTCCCATGAACGATATTGAAGACAAATAGAATGTTGAATCACTATTATAACTACTATTCAAAATTTACACATTCACAATACTGTATATAAAAAAAAAACACTTGAAATGAAACATTTTTTGCAATGAACTACTTTGGTTAAGATGACCACTATTTTTCCTTTCAAAAATGTTGACCTTTTTACAAGGGACAATATGCATATTGCAGAAATGATAACTACACTCAAAATTTTGACAAGGTGTTATCAATTTCAACACAGAACATACAAAGCTATTTTAATCTTGGATTTAACAAACACTGATTTACGTTCAATCATCAATGATATATGCTTTCATAAACAGTGTTCATGTTTACTTTTGATAACATAAAGAAACTCACCCAGCAAAATATGCTTCCTCTTTAACAAGCCATTTGATCCACTCTGATGCTCGCTTTTCATTTTCTGGGAGAGCAATTAAAGAAGGGCAAGCAATAAGAACGCAGAGGCCAGTACTCACAAAACGAACTCCAGCAGCAGAAGGTGGGGGATGACATGTTATGAGCTGCAGGAGAAGCCCAACTTCTCTTTCTTCACTGAACCTAAGTATTATTATTATTACTATTATTATTATTATTATTATTATTATATAATATCTCTTAAGAAAATATAAAAAAACATTTCCAAATGAATTATTTCTGAAAATAAGTGACAAATCATGAGAATACAAGGTGCAGGGTATCTTTTAATACAGCATCTCATTTGAGTAACCTAATGGAAAATAAGGGGATCAAGAATACCCAAATGATTAAGTAATGGTACTTGCAAGTTTAAAAGTAAATACATTAGGGATGGAGTGATACCAAAATTATGACCGATAATATACCAATAATTTTAAACCACCCGATATAGAGTACCGATCCAATACATCTAGAATTTACTGATTCTGAGTATCGATGCTGATATCATTTCTTTTACTGAATGCATAAAGGCTGAAACAAGATTGAAAATACTCAATGACTATAAAATTTAAGTTTTCTGCTATCTTTAATATCTACTTATTTTGAAGTAACATTGCTAAACAAAACTACTGATAGGTGATATAGGGTTGGTGACATCAAGACTTTGCAGATGACTTGCCCTAGTGCACGGTCTATTTTCTTCATTAATTCCTGCAACATACACAGTCTTCAATCCAATTTCCACTTTGTTAATTAAATACCACCTCTCTTCTTCTAGACCTCAACTCTTATTCTCAACAGAAACAAAAGTGCTTGAGCATTCTGATGGCAAACCATTTTCTGTTTCCTCTTACTGTCTCTATCCTCAATTTTCAACCAAAGCAGATTGTTGGGCATATGTGCTCAACGATTTTGTTTGCTCTCGTGTCTCTAATTTGGGGTCTTATGAATTTTCTACCTTGTGGCTTAAGCTCTCTTGCCATTCATTTCTTCTGTTTATTTATCTCTTAATTATACCGACTATCCTAAATTCTTTGACTTTCGAAATTCCAAAATAGAACACATTCTCTCTTCTCCTTTCTTAGAAATCAAATCATCATTTTACATTTCAGTGTTCACCACCGTCAATGGTTTTCTTCTAGTTCTCGTGATACAGCAGGTGGACATGCCTTTTAATTCTCCATCCAAAACGCACTTGCGCAGTTGGTGCAGTTCCCTACTCGTATCCCTGATCGCCTTGGAGATGAACCAAATATTCAAAAAAATTTTAAAACTTCTAATCCTTCTCCTTATACTGTCTAACTCTATCATCCTCTGGGTTCTTCCGATCACCATATCTCTGAATCCTTTTCTTAAGTCTTCCACAAGAAAGACTCCCGCCTATTGCGAAAATACGTTTGTGACATTTCGGGGCCATGTCAGACTTACGGTCGTACTTCTTTGATTTCCCATGGAATGATTATCATTATCTATAGCTGACCGACTTCTGAGACTTTAAAATTATAGCTACTACATAAAAAATTAAGATCAATTGATGCAAGAAACAATGAATAATAGTTATACTACACCTAGAAGTTACTGTCTAATTTCCTTAGAAATTTGCATATAAGAAATAAATAAAGAAAACAAGCTAAAATAAAACACTTCATGAAAATATAATACTCACTTTAGACTGGCGAGAGACTTTAGTGCGCAGTACAGACGCAACAAAGTTGTTGCTTGAATAACTTGTGAGTCTGGAAGTGTATCAGTAGTTGTAAAGAGAAGCAAATTCCTGAGGCGATCAATCAGTTCTGTTCTTAAGGCTACTAAAGCAGAAGGAGGTTGTTCGAATTTTCTCTAAAAATTAAAATCTTAATCAGCACTACTAACACACCCAAAGTTTGTAACTTCTACTAATCTTAAATGAAGATGATGTGCATGTCTATTATCTATATGCATAACAGAATAACGTTACTATTACAGCTTTAAATAAAATTTTTAATACGAGAAACATTAACATAAAACTGATATTCAGATTCAAGTGAAGGGGTCTCTAAATAAAATGAATATTAAACATCCGCCTCACTGGGTGTTCTACTTTCTTATCCGATACCTCAGCAATATATATATATATATATATATATATATATATATATATATATATATATATATATATATATATATATATATATATATATATATATATATATATATATAAACTAACCCTGAGGGCACTCTTCACAAACTGTGAAAACCAAAGCCTTTGTTGATGATCATTAGATAATAGAATACCAGTTAAGAAAGACACAATATCGCTATCTTCACTTGAAACGTTGGTTGGAATACCAGTAGGTCCTACAGTCATTTCTTTTCCAGGTACATGATGACGATTTAACTTGTCAGTCATTTCCATAGCTCCACCAGATAATGGTAACCTGCTGCTCTCGCAAATTTTTGCCATATCCAAAGTTATATAAATGATAAGGCCTGGCATTACACACTGATCAACCTGACATTAGTTATAAAGTACAAAACAAATTTCATATAAAAGAAAAAATCGAAAATATACACGAATTAAACTCACATGAAGAATGTAAAAATTATACTTACACACAACGACCTCACATAAAGAGCTTGACTGGGGTTCATTTGACATAAGAGACGAACAGCTTGCATTCGAATCAAACCCCCCTGACTTTCTTCATCTTGTTTTTCCCCATTCATAATAAGCCCCATAACAACTGAGAAAAATTAAACCTTTTATCAGATCCAATATAAAAATTGAAAACTTATTTGAGTACCATAAAAAGAATTTATATACATGAAAAGATTATTTATACTACTTATTTTTAAAACAAAGGTAGCTAAATACTTAAAATACAATATTTAGAAATGGTGATGTTCATAAAAATCCAATTTACAACTAGTCATGATTTGGAAAAAAGTACAGAAATTATCTGTTTGTATTTTATACACAATGAAAGTTACATCCATAATTATTAATAATAATAATATATATATATATATATATATATATATATATATATATATATATATATATATATATATATATATATATATATATATATATATATATATATATATATATATATATATATAATAGGAATACAAATATTTTACCTTCACGAAAACAGTCTGGCTGATTAGCAACCATCTTGCAAATGATGGATGGACCATTTGATAAATGAAGAAGTGCTTCTGCAACTTCTGCAGGAAGTAAAAGAGAAGGGAGTTCAGCTAAAGCAATGCAAAGGACATCAGAAACTTCTTCGAGGTAGCACTCATTGTCAAATAATTCTGATGACTTCATATAATAATCTTGACGCAACTCTTTCATCTATTAAAAAAATAAAATTCCTTTAAATCAGGAACTTTCCATAAGTATTCAGGTAATACTATAACTTGTAGCATAATTTCAACAATAATGTCGAGTGAAAAGGATAATAATTCAGTTTAAACAAGGAAGAAGACAATAGGGTAAGTATTAACTATCTTTTCATCACTATTTTCTACAATTTTAACTATTTCAACAAACTGTTTTTAATAGTTTTAGAGGTAAAAAATATTTTGAGATGTTTTTCTAGTTTTAAATTTTAAATTATAATTTAAATTACATGTAATGACAAGATTGCAAATAATCACTATATATATATATATATATATATATATATATATATATATATATATATATATATATATATATATATATATATATATATATATATATATATATATATATATATATATATATATATATATATATTTACATGCTTCATTCCTTTAAGAATGAATCTGTAAGATAGTCATGAAAGTAAATCTTGGCTGTTAATAACATTTCAAACTAATACAGTGGAACTCCAATATTCGTCCTCTCCAGTATTCGTCTTTTTCGATATTCGCCCTGTTTTTTCGTCAAATTTTTTTTCGATATTCGTCGAAAAATCAATATTCGTCCTACCTACGAAAGCCTATAACCTTAAAAATAAAAACTCTTAATAACAATCATTGTTTTTCTCATCCAAAAGGTAAATTTCTTTTTAAAATTTTATGTGTTTAGCATTTATGTAGGCCTACACAGTGCGTATTACGTATTATTTATGGCAGTACGCTGGTTAATATGTACTGTAGTTAAATTGTACAGTGTTTGAAATGATTTCAGAGATCGATTCTAGAGTGAATTTTTTTTTTTGTTAAAGAATAAATAGGCAAAATTCGAGGCTGGGAACGAATTAATCCATTTTTAGTTAATTCCTATGGGAAAAAATTGTTCGATATTCGTCTTTTTCGATATTCGTCATCCACTCAGGAACGGATTAATGACGAATATTGGAGTTCCACTGTATATATATATATATATATATATATATATATATATATATATATATATATATATATATATATATATATATATATATATATATATATATATATATATTCAAAACAAGGCAAACTGGTGGAGTGATTGGTTCCCATACTTAAAGATGCTGATTTGATCACTCATGTGAATTAAAGGTAAAAAGTTCCCCTCCTCAAAAAGGGCAATGCCTGTGAGGGTTGAACTTAAAAAATAAAAATAAATTTCAGAGTAGCATAAAAAAAATAAACTGGGTATGAATAACAATTTTACTCATTCTAATGCATCACATGTAAATAAGGTTAAAATGATCATTTCTTCAGCAAAGGTTACAAAGATTTACCAACCATTTTTTACATAGCAAAATTAAATAAAATAAATTAAAGTAGATTCACTTTATTAAAGATTATAAAAGGTCTTACTTGTGACATAACAAGCAACAGCTCAGATAAAAGCAGCCTTAGGCGACGAGTTGGATCAGAACACTCAAATTCTAATGCAAGTCCATTAGACAACCCTTGAATTAAAATGCTTTCACACTGGTTGTTGCCTCCCATCTTCTGTCTAAAAATATTAAAGAAAAAAAAAAAAAAAAAATGCATTCAAGATTTGAAACTATAGGGTTTTACAAAAGAAAATTTGCATATTTTTTTCCAAAACAAAATATCTATGAATAAAGATTTTTAATAAAGTTGATATAATGAAATTATATATACTGTATATATATACCGTATATATATATATATATATATATATATATATATATATATATATATATATATATATATATATATATATATATATATATATATATATATATATATATATATATATATATATTAGGGATGAACTGGATATCCGGTTGCTATCCAGTTATCATGTCTATTAAGCTTTGTTTTTGGTATCTACTTATGTGGTCGGATAGTACTACTATCCAGCCAAATATCCAGAAAAAATAAAATTCTCTATTTTAAGAACTAAAATTTTAAAATTATAAAAAATATATATAATAAACTCTATTTTTTCTACTCTATATAACCAGTACCTTGGCTATTTATGTTAAATTAATATAGATATGTTTTTGAAAATTCATTTAACTACAAACTTGAAATAAAATTTTTAAGTCCTTTCACATATATATATATATATATATATATATATATATATATATATATATATATATATATATATATATATATATATATATATATATATATATATATATATATATATATATATATATATATATTCCCAGATATCAAATCCAAGGTCATGCACCTATATTGTGCTTCCGGGAAAACATCATTCAATAAACACCAGTGTGGACATAAGTCAGTCGAAATTGGGTGACAGACAGACGAGAATTGTGGAGGATTGTAACAAAAAATAAGAAAAAAGCTGCAAAAGTTACTCCTTAACTGAATACCAGTCTTGCAAACCCTGTTAAGAACAGTCATTAGGGAATTCAGTGGGCTCAATATTCATGGGAATGCTGCAATTGCCAAAACTTTTGTATATGGCATAAATGTCAGAAAGTGGAGAGAGATAAAGTGTGTGTGTGTGGTGTATCTCTCATAAGGATTGACTTGCTGGACAATGGAAGAGAGTCCTTTCATCTGACTAATCAACATTCTAACTATTCCCAACCTCCACCTGAGTTTATGTGTGGAGAACACCATCCCAAGAATATGATCTGGAACACTTTATGCCACAGGTGAAGCACAGAGGAGGTTCTGTCATGGCTTGGGCAGCCATGAAAATGGTATTCTGCAGGCTCAATTATCACCATGCGTGATAATGTAACTGTACGAATATTGGGTAACAAGCTTCATCCAATGGAGCAGAGAAAGTTTCTTCAAGGTAGTGCAATTTATCAAGATAATTAGGCTCCAATTCATCCAGCTTATGTTATCCAATCATGGTATAATGAACATGCAGATTAGGTTTCATATCTTTCCTTGACTCAGCAATCACAAAACCTTTATAAAAAAGCTCCTATGGTCAATATGGATCACCAGCATAAGGAATGGAATAGCATCCCATTATGCGCCATCCAGGATTGCATAATTTCTATAAGAATTCAGGCAATTATAATTGTAAAAAGTGGTTCCACTTTATATTAAGAAATAAATTCATTCATTTAAAAGGAATGACAATCGAGGTGCACTAATTCTACTATCCTGAATGTTGCAGGCTTGCAGCTTACATAAAATGAAAAGAACTTAGGAGAGTAACAAATGCAA
>SEYY01019200.1:230000-235000 GCA_009176605.1 Armadillidium nasatum | reverse complement strand
ATATATATATATATATAAGTAGTAAGGAGGGCACTTTCCGCGGGTGCCAGATTTAGCTACTTTTCGAAAAATCTGGCAACCTGTCCTTAACGGTCTTTTCTGCATTTGCGCGCAATCCTGCATTCTCAGGGACCTTCCTGACATTTTCTTTGTCGGTTCACGGACCCCCAGGCCCCCAAGTTCGAACCAATTTCAGGCTGACTGAACCGCAAAGAAAATGGTCAGGAAATGAAAGTGAGGTGTACGCAGCGATTTTGCAAACTCAGGCAACTTCCTGATACCATTTTTGGAGGGTTCACGTAGCCCCCGCGGGGGCCCCCTCCCCAGACTCGAGTCCAATTTCAATGGTTTGAACGCCCCAAAATGGTGTCAGGAAAGAGCGTGAGGTCAATTTGAGCGGAATGATTTGCATTGCAAATCATAATCCCGTTTTGGCTTAGGGTGCCAGATTTTTCGAAAAGTAGCTAAATCTGGCACCCGCGGAAAGTGCCATATATATATATATATATATATATATATTTATATATATATATATATATATATATATATATATATATATATATATATATATATATATATATATATATTATATATATATATATATATATTATATATATATATATATATATTATATAATAATATTATTTAATATTCTAAAAAAAAAAAAAAAAAAAAAAATTAAAAAAAGAAAGATAAAAAAATACATGTTCTTAAATACTTTTTTTTTCTTTTTTTTTTTTTTTTAAATAAAACAGTGTAATAATTTACTTCAAACGAACAAGAAACATGTACCAAAACAAATGACTAGTGAGACACATCGACATTTCAACCGCTTACCTACTGACAATTCATAACAAATGCCTATTTTATCAATCACTTGCCTCACCACACGCACAGACACATCGGATCATCAAGATTCGTTCAGATGCCCCAAATCGGTTGGGAATGTTTTTCTCAGGCGTTTTCAAAGCATTGATAAAGCGTCCATTCGTTCTAAATTGACGGTACATATATATTAAATGTTACTGATATCATCAATGTATGAAATCTAATAAACTTGGATCTAAAAAACGCGCACAAAAAAAGCTGAAATGTTCTTGAGCTCCAGAACAAAGATGGTAAAATATATATATTTTATAAGTTATAATTGTTATACCTTTATACCACGGTACAATGTTTATACCAAATCGTTGTTCTTGTTACTAAGGGAAAGCCGTGTGGGAGATCCTTCAGAATGCTGACGGTGTTAGTATTGAACTGACGTTATCGGAAATAAACAAAACAAATTAAAATACCAGGTATTCATCTACTATATATATATATATATATATATATATATATATATATATATATATATATATATATATATATATATATATATATATATATATATATATATATATATATATATATATATATATATATATATATATAATCTTAATTCTCCAGGAAGGACTTACGTCCTGTCAGTGTAATCTTTCGAGGAAGATCCTTGGGTTTCACGGTCCCACAGCGGATACCGCGGGCTGGGCCAGGCCTATCGCGGATGCCAGAGATTTTTTCCCATCAGTGACAAGAGCCCTTCACTAATGTACTCATTTACTGACTGAGTCATTCGGAGCTAAGCACAAGAAGAAACCGCTAACATTTCCCGCCCCGACTTGGCCTCGAACCCTAGTACTCTCGCCTGCTAGGCGAGAACTCTGCCGCTATATATATATATATATATATATATATATATATATATATATATATATATATATATATATATATATATATATATATATATATATATATATATATATATATATATATAATATATATATATATATATATATTTTCCCCCACAAACTGTATAAAAGTAGGCTATACTTCTCTGAATCTAAATATAAATACAAAATGTTTATCTTATGAAAAATATATTTTTTTGATAAAAACTCTTCATAATAGTGTCAGTTGTCCTGGAACTAAGAAAAACATTTTGTTATTATACCTTAACATAAGAGTAATAAAATATCTTTGATTTTTTTCATCATTGAACGCTTATTCTTTATTTTAAAACTCAATTTTTTTTATTTTTTTTTATTTATTTATTTTTTTTTTTATACACATCACCACCACTGAAATAAACTTACAAAGAATTACAAAGGAAGCAAATAGTGTATTTTAATTTAATTTTGTTTATCATTTGCCTTTTTTTTTTTTTTTTTTTTTGTTAAATGATATTTTTTAGTGTTTCGAATATATTATTTATATATATATATATATATTATATATTATATATATATATATATATATATATATATATATATATATATATATATATATATATATATATATATATATATATATATATATATATATATATATATATATATATATATATATATATATATAATTTTTTTAAAAAAAAAAAAAAAAAAAAAAAAAAAAAAATCAAAATTGAAAAAAAAAAAAAAAAATGAAAGACTTCAGGTAAGGTTTTAATTAATAACAACCGTTCCCCAAATTAAAAAAAAAAAAATGTCCGCCAATATGTGCATAATATTCATATATTCATTTATATACACGCACATACATGTGCACAAGCGCTCAGCTACTCACAAAGATTTGGGTATGCGTAACAAAGTGTACATAATTTACTTGATAAGATGTTTGAAGAGTAATTTCTTTTATTCTAAATAAAAAAACTAAAAAAGTTGCAATAATATTTGGTTGGTTATATAAGAAAGATTATGTTTTGTTATACTTTTTCATTAAAGATATTGTATTTCCTTATTTATATTTTGTTTACACTGCAAAAAATTGTCCTAACGAATCGTTGGGACAAGTGGCAAAAAATGTCGCAACAAATTTTTTCAGTTATTTTCGTATTAGAAAATAAATCGGTGAAGCGACTTTCTTATGTTGAACATGTCTTTTCTCTATTGAAACTTTTACTGTGACATTTTTGCCACTTGTCCCAACGATTCGTTAGGACAATTTTTGCCGTGTTCTATTGAGTATTTTGATAGTTCAAACATGCATTATTATTAAATTTGTTAATATAATTTGTGCCAAAAATTCACAGTTTCAACAAAATTTTGTTATGTCATTTAAAAAAAAGGTTGAACCATATTTTAAAATTACGATGAAGAAGAAACCCTTCTGCAACACTAAAGTTTTTCTAACTTTTTATAAATTTGTTGCTAATCCTATTCCAATAATTCTCAAGTTGGTCATCGTTGCGATAAACATCATCGGATTCCCGATACCGTATTTTCATCAACCTTTGACTCATAATTGATGAGCATATTTGGATGATTCAGAGGTAAAGTAAACCAGGTCTATGAGACTGACTCACTTCTAAAAAAAAAAAAAAAACCCTCAAAATTGATTAGCTGTTGTTAATTAACATTAATAATAGTAATAATAACAGCAATAATAATAATAATAATAATAATAATAATAATAATAATAATAATAATAATAATAATAATAATAATAATTTAAAAATAATTGATTAGTTGCTCTTAATTAACATTAATCTTAATTAACATTGAACTTAAATAACATTAAAATTAAACTATGGGATTGATTCATTATTAAACATAAAATATAATTTTTACTCTACTATGGCAGTGTTAGTGCAAAATGGGCATAATATGGACTTAGTTCACTTTAACTCTGAACTCTCCAAATGTCATAAAATAATACACTATAAAAGTCTCAAAAGTTTGGTACATAAATTTGAGATTGACTTTGAAGGTATAAGTGTAAAGGGGGCAATAAAATATATAGATTGTTTTGGTGAAGAATTACAAAAAGTAAATGGTATAAAAATGGACGAAAGAATTAATTTAAGAGCCAAAAACTTAATAGCGGTCTACTGTGGCACAAACGGTAGAGTGATCGACTCACGTGCTTGAGAGTGCTGGTTCGATCCCGCTTGGGATTCCCAAGTATAAACTACCTAGTGAAGTTCATCTCCTCGAATAAGGCATTGCCAGTCACATGTCAACTTTTATATTTAAAAAAAAAAAAAAAAAAAATTTGTCAATTAATTGCAAAAGGGTGATCCTAATCTGCTACTGACACCATCCCTCCATTATGTGGGAGACGATGATGAGTATATATATATATATATATATATATATATATATATATATATATATATATATATATATATATATATATATATATATATATATATATATATATATATATATATATATATATATATATATATATATATATATATATATATATATAAATATATATTTAAAAAAATAAAAAAAAAAAAAAAAAAATTTAATTTTTAGTTTAATAATAATAATAATAATAATAAAATTATGTAATATTTTATAAATATTTTTCAATTGATAATAATTGTTTTTTGTGCTATATAATATATAATATTATTATAATAAATACATTGGAACTTTAATAATAATAATAATAATGGTGATGATAATAATAATAATAATAATAATAATAATAATAATAATAATAATAATAATAATAATAATAATAATAACAGCAATAATAATAATTTAATAATAATAATAAAATATAGATTCCGCAGTAAAAATATTAATCTTTTAAATTTTTTTATATATATGACATCTTTCCATTTATTATATTTAAAGTGAGAAGTTAAGAATATGTACTATAATTCTAAGTCTTGTAGAGTCTTATAATTCTTCTAGAGTCTTCTATGTCTTCTAAGTCTTTTAAGTCTTCTAGAGTCTTATAATTCTTCTAGAGTCTTCTATGTCTTCTAAGTCTACTAGAGTCTTCCAATTCTTTTAGAGTCTTCTGTGTTTTCTAAGTTTTCTAGTGTCTTCTAGAGCCTTCTAAGTCTTCTAGAGTCTTCTAGATCCTTCTAAGTCTTCTAGAGTCTTATAATTCTACTAGAGTCTTCTATGTCTTCTAGAGTCTTTTAAGTCTTCTATAGTCTTCTAGACATTTTCTGAATACTTTTTGTTATTGTCTTATTGTATTTGATATTAAGATTATTT
>SEYY01019200.1:220000-222500 GCA_009176605.1 Armadillidium nasatum | reverse complement strand
AATTTCCGAATATGGAACAGCTGGAAAACGATGGTAATTCCATGCTAGATAACGACCTCCTAATGTTTTGTGACTATTTGAACATATTACACGAGGATATGAAGCTCAGATATCAAGATCTAAATCTCCAAGTAACAGATTGGTTAATCAATCAGTTTTCAGAGTTATGCACAAACGAAATAGAGTCCTCTATGGAAATAGAGTTGATTGATTTACAAAATGACTTCGAATTGAAGCCCTCTTTAAACAATCATACCCGGAATTTTGGCTACAAAGCGAAATTCTTAAAAAGTACCAAAGTTGTGGGAAGCTGTCAACATTTTTTTATTGCTTTTCCAACTTTCTATATATCAGAGCGCTGTTTTAGCGTTGTCTCTAACTAAGCTGAGAAACCTCCAACAAGTCGTAGAAGAGGGGTAATTTGCGACTTCTTTAAAGCAGCATTGAATCGTTATCTTTCGAGTAAACACCAAAGTCAACCATCACATTCAATATATATAAATATAACCTTACATAAGTTATCTGCTTAATATTTTGAAACATGTGCCTTTATAAATAACTTGGTCTGTCTTTTCAACATAGTTTTAATAGAAAAAAACTAATTTTGATTTTTGTTAGATAAGATCAGGTTTATTAAATCTGTTTACAAACTGTAAGATAAAACAAGACTTCACAAACATACCTTGAGGCCACCAACAAATTGCAATAGTAAAAAATATTAGTAGTTCATAAACTGATAAAAATATTTTACTGTTATTTTGTAATTACATTTTAAACTATTTTTGGTACTTTATAGTGGCTTACATTGGTATTCAAAGTTCAATTTGGTAATAGGAGGTGGTCGGTGAAAATAAATTTAGGATTCAAGTGGGCCCTCCTCCAAAAAAAGTTGGAAAACACTGGGTAGATATATATATAT
This sequence comes from Armadillidium nasatum, assembly GCA_009176605.1. Classification (NCBI taxonomy): domain Eukaryota; kingdom Metazoa; phylum Arthropoda; class Malacostraca; order Isopoda; family Armadillidiidae; genus Armadillidium; species Armadillidium nasatum. The sequence continues at coordinate 221,581 of SEYY01019200.1, read as the reverse complement.
ATATATATATATATATATATAATATATATATATATATAATATAATATATATATATATATATATATATATATATATATTATAATATATATATATATATATATATAACTTAGTTTTTTCGATTTCTAAATTTCCTTTTTTCTGTATCTATCCTCTCTGATTTCACTTCCGGTCGAACTATATCTGTGGTTGTAGACTGCTACCGTTCTTCCTTTAAATCTATCAGTATCCCTTAGAGTTCCATCTTCTTCCTAACTCTTCCTTCTGCTTCTCATTAGTGTAATCTCATTCACTCCATCACCAATCCACTCCTATGCCAGGCCAGCAATTCCACCTTCCTTTGATCGTTTCGTTTTGAAAAATGTTCTACACTTCAATAATAAACTCTTGCTAAATTCCTATTATTATAATTCCAGCTCTATTAATACTTGTGAAATCATTCAAATTTTGTTCAATAAGTTTATGAAGTACTAAACAAAAGAATGGCTATTATCTATTCCTTTATTCTTACTTACTATTATAAATAGGGAAAGCATTTTATTGAAAAGGAAAATTTGTTTTTGCTCCACCTGCATCCTTCTATCTCTCGGCTCGTGCTCCAGCCCAGGTCTCACTGCTCCGGCTAACCACTCTTGTAGCGTCTCAACAACCTTGTCTATAAGGTTTATCAAAATATGTCAGAGATTTTAAAACACTTTGGAGCAAATCATTCTCTCGACGAAGTGAACTCTTTCTAAAGTACAATTTTAAGGATAAGGACATTTTCAGTAAAAGATTTCTATTATTATTATTATTATTATTATTATTATTATTATTATTATTATTATTATTATTATTATTATTATTATTATTATTATTATTATTATTATTATTATTATTATTATTTATTATTATTTAATAGTAGTAGCCTGTGTTGTAGTATATTAACCACAATCTACATAATTTTTTTTTAAATATTCTGAAAATACCAATCCCGCACAGGTACAGGTTTCTTGCTCCATGGCCACGCATTTGTTGGTCGCTTGTTTATGTAAATCCGGGTTATAAACTCCAGGTGAACATAGAGCTGGACCCCCTGGGCATATTACGAAAGTAAGTAGGCCGAGGAGGACGATGAGGCGGAGTAGGGAGACGAGGAGGACGAAAAGTCGGAAGAGTGAAACGAGGCGGACGAAAGAAACCCCTTCCACTAATGGAATGAGAAAACTCTGGAATTTCATCATGAATCGAATAGAAATTTGCGTCTCTGTTAAGAAAGAGAATATCAAGGATTTTAATTTAATTTCTCAAATATATATATATATATATATATATATATATATATATATATATATATATATATATATATATATATATATATATATATATATATATATATATATATATATATATATAATATATATATATATATTGTTAAAGGATTTGGCAATCATCGTAGTTTGCTCTTCTTTTCAAATTTTATTGTAAGTGAGAAAAGGTTTTAATTTTTTCAAAATGTAGTCCATAAATTTTACTGTTTTTGCGTTTGTTATTTGATTTGTTGTTTTCCTATGTCTTTGATTGTTTTTTTTATTTATTTTTTTT
>SEYY01019200.1:215000-217500 GCA_009176605.1 Armadillidium nasatum | reverse complement strand
TATATATATATATAATATATATATATATATATATATATATATATATATATATATATATATATATATATATATATATATATATATATATATATATATATATATATATATATATATATATATATATATATATATATATTATATTCATTAGCCACTATTATCGTGGAATTAATATGTATAATACATATAACTGCTCGGGGATTCGAACCTAGGCCCAAAAGATGGAAGTCCGTTGTGCTAACCGCTACACCACCGATGGTTTAAAAGGAAACTATTCGGAACTTCTACTGACATATCGTCTAGTGAAAAACTCTCGAATGTCTCCCCGACCACAACTTAGCCGTAGGGTTAGCTTGGCCAAGGAACTTATCCGAAGTACGCAGTACATTTGTTATATATTCATTAGCCACTATTATCGTGGAATTAATATGTATAATGCATATAACTGCTTGGGGATTCGAACCTGGGCCCAAAAGATGGAAGTCCGTTGTGCTAACTGATACACAACCGATGGTTCAAAAGGAAACTATTCAAAACTTCTATCGGTGGTGTAGCGGTTAGCACAACGGACTTCCATTTTTTGGGCCCAGGTTCGAATCCCCGAGCAGTTATATGTATATATATATATATATATATATATATATATATATATATATATATATATATATATATATATATATATATATATATATATATATATATATAATATAAATATATATAATATATAATATATATATTATATATATATATATATATATATATATATATATAAATATATATATATATATATATATATATATATATATATATATATATATATATATATATATATATATATATATATATATATATATATATATATATATATATATATATATATATATATGGCATAGTACAACGGTTTTTAAGCTCTTCTACTTCGAATAGATGTAGCAACTCGGTACCTATTTAAATCCATAGGAGGGTGCTTGGAACCCCTATTGTGGCTACTATGGCATTATGTTGGGTGCTCCCGGGTTGCAGGACAACCAACCAAAGTCAAACAACGTCAACATGGGCTCAGCAACTGTTGCGACTAAATTAGCAATATAAGACAGAAAAATTTTCCGAACGCCAGGATTCGAAACTATTGACAACAGCGTCGTCATTAGATAATGTACAGAAGGCTCTACCCTATATATATATATATGTATATATATATATATATATATATATATATATATATATATATATATATATATATATATATATATATATATATATATATCTTCTGGCACTTTGATCGGGCTGATTGGGAGGCTTTGCGTTGCTTCTATGCTAACTATCCTTGGATGGACTGCTTTGTCTCTGAAGACGCGTCAATCTCTGCTAATATGGTGGGGGCTGTAATTGTTGATGGGATGGGCAGGTTCATTCCTTCTTTAACTAAATCTTTTTCTCCGCAAAATCCATGGTTCGATCTCGCCTGCTCTCTTGCCATTCAGGCTAAAATTATAGCGTATCGAGAGTGGAAAAACTCTCCTTCTCCCATCACTCTTGCTAATTTTCATTCTGCTCGGAATCGTTGCAGGGATATTTTTCGACTAGTAAAGCGGAATTTCACAAAACGAAGGTGTGCTGAGCTTTTAAACTCTCCTACTGATAAATCTTTCTGGCCTCTTGCCAAAAACATCTCTAACAACTTCTGTAAATCTTCCTTTCCTCCTCTTATTCGCTCTGATGGCTCTGTTGCTAACACTCCAACTGAAAAGGCTAATCTCTTTGGCCTCCTATTTTCCTCTAATTCAACCCTGGACGACTCCGGCAATGCTCCTCCTACTTCTTTTCCTCTCAGAGGTCCCATGCCTTTACCTGTGATTACATTTGATCAGGTGCATGGGCTTCTGAAATCTATGAACGTTAGGAAGGCAAGCGGCCCGGATGGCATTCCTCCCCGAGTTTTAAGGGAAGTGTGCCTCTGAGCTATCTCCATCCCTCGTTCAACTTTTCTCTCTTTGCCTTAATACTAGTACTTTCCCTCAGTGTTGGAAGCGCGCATTAGTCCAACCTATTCCGAAAAAAGGTAGCCGCTCTGATCCTTCCAACTATCGCCCTATAGCTCTCACTTGTATTCTGTCTAAGATCTTTGAAACCCTTCTTAACTCTCACTTCTTACATTGCATGTTAAGTAACATGAAAAGAGCAGAATACGATGGACTGAGTAACGAGTTATTGAAGGCAGTTGAAGAAATAACTACTTGGTTAACATTAATATTTAACAAGTTATAGGAAGGTATAAAAAGTTTCCTAAAAAATAATATTCACCAAATTTCCTCTTTATGATTACCTAAGAATTTCCAATTATTCTACAAAATACTTTTCCTCAACTTAAAATTATTCCCGTATATACAAACAAACAATAAAATTAGCACAAATGTTAAGTCACAAAGACAAGTTTCCGGTGCCCATACACTCGTTCATCGTATACAAATATACTTGTAATGGCTGCAAAGTCATTTACGTT
>SEYY01019200.1:185000-197500 GCA_009176605.1 Armadillidium nasatum | reverse complement strand
TCAATAGAGAAAAAACATGTTAAGCATAAGAAAGTCGCTTCACCGATTTATTTTCTAAAAAGAAAATAGCTGAAAAATTTTAAATAAATTTTTATTTTTGCCACTTGTCCCAACGATTCGTTAGGACAATTTTGTACAGTGTGCAAAATGAGGAAATAAAATTACTTAATTAGAAAATTTTTCAATTTTTAATCATTTTCTCTGAATCCTTTGGCTTTTCAAATCAATTGTGTCATCCGAAGCTCGGTTGATGAATCGTATTCTAGAAGTTCTCGATCGTTCAAAGTCAAATCATGTTTAGATCCCTCCATGCAGCCTATACAAGTGCTTCTTTTACCTCTTTCGGGAAACCTTTCCTTATGGTATAGTTTACGTAAAATCAAATCGAACCTACAGTATATATATATATATATATATATATATATATATATATATATATATATATATATATATATATATATATATATATATATATATATATATATATATATATATATATATATATATATATATATATTATATATATATGTAAACCTCCGGTGCATGGTGAGAAGCCAGAGGCTTAAATAGTTTCTACCACAGTAAGGGAGGGACCATTTCCTTATTCTGATTAATGGCCATTATGACCTGATACACGAAGATTGAAACCGTGCAAGTCGTACAAAGTAAGAAAACAGGAGTAGTGTCCGATATTTGGTACTAGAGCACATGTTAGATTGACCGTATTTGTTAAGTATGGGGTTTGAGAGCTGTGAAAGAGTGCACGAGACTGTGTGAAAAGAGTGATACAACTTGTAAAATATAAAGAACAAAGTTCGTAGTAATAGCGATATTACTAGGAAAGTAATGCAAATTGACGGGCAGAAAAAGAGTGGAGAAAGTTAGTGAGAACATAAGATTGATAAGTCGAAATACCTTAAATTCTAACTTATTAAGGAGAGAAGTATTTGTGGAATCACCTGAGATATGAAATGTATTTCTATACAAAGGAGAAAGACATCCCTATACAGAATATACAACTGGGGTAGGGAGAAGTTCTGAAGGAGACTCAAAACATCCAACTCTTAGAATCCTGATTAGCAAGAGACAAAATGTAATCTTTCCAAGAAAGGTCACCAGAAAAGGAAACACAAAGAGCATTAACAAGGGAAAGTTTGAGTTGTGTGTTTTTTAAGATGTTATAATTGTGAGGAAATTTATATCGAGTAGATAAATAAGATGCCTGGGTTTTGAGGCACTGAAATCAACCATATTTTCATTGATCCAACTAGAGATGCGAGAAAGATCAGAGGTAAATTTACCCCAAGACTATCTTCTTAACATCAGCTGTACACTGTGGAGTGGATAATAGTCAAATAAAAATGAATAATGAAGGGTGGAGCCCGGAGCCTAAGTCATAGGAATGGATAGGAGACTAAGTGACAGGTAAAGATCATTTATAAAAAGTAGAACGCTAGTTGAGGAAAGAACAAAACCTTGATGAGCATCGCCACTTTTGATACATTTTTAAGTATTTATGGTGGTCGCCTACAATAACAGTTGATATAGAACGAGCGGAAATGTAATCAGAGAGAAGAAAGAGGAAAGTTTAGAAATCAAGCTTTGTGTCAGATTCTGTTGAAATTTTTCAATAATGTTCAGCGCCACAGCAAAAGGTTCCCCGAATTGCAGAGTAGAAAATGATCAAGAGGAAAAGAGAAAGATAAAAAGATTACCAATAAAGGTAAAGAGAAAAAAAAGCAAAGCTAATGATGACAATTTTTGGAAAATTTCAGAATGAAAGTTATGGAGAAGAATCAGAAAAATCATTTCACTTTCTAAGGAAAGAGGAATTTTTAATATCTAGAAAAATAGATCAAGAGCAATCCCGCGATAAACTTTAAAAGGCACAAGTCTCTGAAGTTTGAAGACTACGGTAATTTCTGAGATCAATTTCCCTGAAGAGAACAAAAAAAAAGAACAAGATGAATTAAACTAATATACCGTGGCCACTAGTTTTAATTGAAAGGGGAGGAAGTGAAATGCACACTTTCAATCCAAAGAAAATCACCTTTGTTATGCGATTTTCACCCTACCCCCACTCCATCCCCTACCGAAAGAGTAATCGTTTCAGAGGAAATCAAAGAAGTATGACCTCAAGTTCAACTAGTCAAATTCAAAACTGGGAGCCGGTACTGCTGAAGACCTGAAGAAATTGGTCAGCATACAGAGACTGCGAATGTTGCTGAAATTGGTGATGGAAGAGGACCCTATATCAAAAGATTTCGGAATTTTAATAAACATTAAAACCATCATCAGAGACAGTCAAGGTGTCTTTTTAATCTCCCTCTCCTGGTTGCTCTGGGACTACGTTTCTCTTTGCCATTTATAAAAAAAAAAAAATCGCTAAAAGTGTGTGATTGTTCAACAGTGCGTGTAGTTGTAGTATGTGCAAAAAGAGGGGCTAATCGAACGAGCTTATAGACAATCTCCTTTAACGATGAGTGAGGTTGAAGAGCGAAAGATGTAAACAGTGAGAATCGGAGTGCTGCCAGGTATTTCAGTTTATGCCCTATGGGGAATAATTTCATTGTTTGGGACATCACTAAGTTCTTAAGTCTTTTAAGAGCTCTTCTCCTTGTGGTGAAATTTATCCAGAACCCCATCGAATTATATATATATATATATATATATATATATATATATATATATATATATATATATATATATATATATATATATATATATATATATATATATATATATATATATATATATATATTACTTACAGATATTTATCTTCAGGTGATTCATTTTGCTGACAACTCCAAAATGATAATACTCAAAGAAAATTGATATAAAACCTGTATATATATATATATATATATATATATATTATATATATATATATTATATATATATATATATAATAATATATATATATATATATATATATATATATATATATATTATATATATATATATATATAGATATAGAGAGAGAGAGAGAGAGAGAGAAGGAGAGAGATGAGAGAGAGAGAGAGAGAGAGAGAGAGAGAGAGAGAGAGAGAGAGAGAGAGAGAGAGAGAGAGAGAGAGAGAGAGAGAGAGAGAGAGAGAGAGAGAGACGAAAGAGAGAGAGAGAGAGAGAGAGAGAGAGAGAGAGAGAGAGAGAGAGAGAGAGAGAGAGAGAGAGAGAGAGAGAGAGAAGAGAGAGAGAGAGAGAGAGAGAGAGAGAGAGAGAGAGAGAGAGAGAGAGAGAGAGAGAGAGAGAGAGAGAGAGAGAGAGAGAGAGAGAGAGAGAGAGACAGAGAGAGAGAGAGAGAGAGAGAGAGAGAGAGAGAGAGAGAGAGAGAGAGAGAGAGAGAGAGAGAGAGAGAGAGAGAGTAGAGTAGAGTTATAGGGAACCAAGTCCATGAGACTCAATTTCGAGAAAACGGGCCTTAAAGTTTTTTAGCTGTATTCATTAACATTGACATCGAATTGTTCTCGCTGCCATCTGGAGGATAAATAATGACCTATGGATTTGATTCAATATCATACAGAAAATATAATATTTTTACTCTACTATGGCAGTGTTATTTCAAAATGTGCAAAATATGGACTTGATTCACTTTAACTCTGAACGCTCTGTATATTTATATATCGTCTCGTGAAATTGCAGATGTCTTAAAACTGTAGAAATTCATGCTACTTATATTTAATTTGGGAATGGTGCAAAATCCATTCTCTAATTAAACTAAAAAAAATTTATTTGTAGGAAATGCCGCAATCTTTCTGTCTCCTTTTCACATTATTTCTTACACTTTGTAAAAGAAAAAAAATATCTCTAGTTTTTCTTTTTTATCTTTTCCTCTATCAGTTCCTTTTAACGGTACTACTTCTGCCTTACCTTCTGATATAGCTGAATTATTTTATCAAACCTTTACCTCTAATTTAATTTTAGATTATTCTGGGGCTATTACTCTGTATCCATTCCCATCAACTTATTTATGCCTAAACATTGCATATTCCTCTAAAGTTGTAATTTCTTCTCAGTTTGATCTTAATATTATTAAGAAGATATATGGTTGTAACACTATCTCTCCTCTGATTTTTTGAGACTTATTTCAAAACTTTATGTATGGTTGTGACACTATCTCTCTGATTTTTTAAGACTTATTATAGAGCTTTATATATGGTTATGACACCATCTCTCCTGTGATTTTTTAAGACTCGTTTCAGAGCTTTATATTTGGTTATGACACTATCTCTCTTCTGATTTTTTAAGACTAGCTTCAGAGCTTTATATATAGTTGTGACACTGTCTCTTCTCTGATTTTAAGACTCGTTTTAGAGCTTTATATATATGGTTGTGACACTATCTCTCCTCTGATTTTTAAGACTAGTTTCAGAGCTTATATATTGTTGTGACACTATCTCTCTTCTGAGTTTTTAAGACTCGTTTCATAGCTTTAGTAAACTATTTCATCTCTGTCCCAACTACTTTTTCTTTCTACTGGAAGGATGTGTTCATATAGTATTTATTAGGGGATGGTCCAAAAATTACTCTTTTAATTTTTGACCGATTAATATCAAATTTACAGGGTTTATACAGTTCAATAACCTAAGAAAACTCGATTTTTAATGTTTTTCTGTATCTATAACGATTTGTGAGTTTTTGGGAAAATTTGCCCTAGAAAAAAAGTGAATAGCAGGTGGGGTCAGACCATTTGTCGAAATGATCTTAAAATTTTAGCTGTATATTTACAGTTCCAATAGGGATTTTTGATATCTGCTTTAGAAAACAAGATAAATGCCTTTGAAAATTTTGAAAATTTTGGAAAATTTACCCTTCCGGACAAAAAAAAAAAATAAATAAATAAATAAAAAAAATATAAGTAAGACTTTTTTCATTTTTGGTGAGTGTATAGAGGTACAAAGCTACATACAATTTTCTCTCAATACATCATTCAATGATATTTATTCGTTTCAAGATATAGCCTCTCCAATTTTGACAATTTTGCAATTTTTTTTGTACATTGTCGAAATTTGAAAGACTATCTAGTTTATGTTACATTGGAAGTTGTAAACCTGTACCTCCTTTATACACTTACCAAAAATATAAAAAAAAAGTCTTACCTGTAAAATTTTTTACAGTTGGTCATTCAAAGGCATATAACTTTTTTTCTATAACAGATATCAAAAATCACCAAGACTGAAGCAATTGGAACTGTGAATTTACAGTTCAATTTTCAGATCATTTCGCCAGTGATCTTTCAATTCTCTTTATTTTTATCAAGGGTAAATTTTCCAATAAACATTCAAACCATTATGGATACAGGAAAACGTCAGAAATCGTTTTTTTTTTTTTCAGCGCGTTGAAATATCCCTGCAAATTTCATAAAAATCAATCTTAAATTGGAAATAAAATTTTTAAATCTTTTAACTATAATTTTATCATTTAATCACTGCTCTTTTAAATCTTTCGAATTTATCCTTAACTCGAAAATTTGGAATTATCTTTTATTATTAAAGTGACTTTCTTAACTGGCGATCTTCTATTCTCTTTGTTGGTTCTTCTTCGACATTTCAGTGAATCTTTTACTGTGGCTCTTGATATAATGGAAGCTTTCTATAAAGTTGGCACAAAGCTTCGATTTCTAAACTTCCCTCTTTAAGCTTGTATCTTTCTATCTGTAACATCATTTCTGATTTCCTTTCCAGTCATTTTATAGTAGCCTTATATATTGTCACCATTTATTCATTAAATTTTATTAATAACTGTCTTCCTCATGGTTCTATCTAACTTTCTACTTTTTATAAATGACATTTTATCTATCATATCATCACCCACCCCAATCTTGTTCTGATGACCCCACCTTTCGCATTATTACTCCTTTTATTTACAAAAAAAATAAAAATAAATAAATAAATAAGTAAATAAACTAAACTTCAACTCTACTGCAAACAGTTGATATTAGGATGGTAATGATGGAGAAGCTGAGTTATAATCTTTCTCTTATTTATATCACTGTGTCAGATAAAACGTTGTCGTCTTCAATGTTTCAAAACCTCCTTCATCATTATACGCGATATAATCTTCCACACAATTTCAAAAAATTTTCGAAAATGCAAAGTTGAATGTTTCCTTAGTCCATAATTTGATTATATTTCCTTTTTTTCGTGGTCTTTCTTGAAAAGACCACATTGTTTCTTTCACTTATCAAGAATCTAAGATATTATGCTCTCTCAGAAACCTACAGAACTACTTCATACTTTCCATTGTTGCTTGCTCTGCATGAAGGCGCAATTTTCCTTGCATGAAGTGTGCAACTTAATGTCTTAGATTATTGTTAAGCCCTTGAGAAACCCTAGTTTCCATTCTTTCAAAAAAAGTTGTAAGAGTTATACCTCCTCTAGTTTATGTTCTCTGAGGCACCTACAGAACTACTTCACACTATCCACAGTTGCTTGCTCTATATCAGCGGTTCCCAACCTGGGGTACGCGTACCCCTGGGGGTACGCCTGCTATCGATTGGGGGTACAACAAAAATATATGGATTAATTAAAAAAGAATGTAAAAGAAAAAAAATTAATAGAATATAGATTACAGAATACAAATTCGAAATTAAATTATTTTCTATATTATATTATATATATATATATATATATATATATTATATATATATATATATATATTATATATATATATATATATATATTATATATATATATACATAATATAAATATATATTGGATTTGTGTGTGTACGAAGGGTACGAAACATTATGAAGGGGTACGGAAGGAAAAAAAAGTTGGGAACCGCTTGCTCTATATAAAGTCACAATTTTCCTTCCATGGATTAAACAACTTAAACTAGAGGAAGTACAACTCATAAAACTCTTTTTGAAAGAATGGAAACTAGGGCTTCTCAAGGGCTTAACAAGAATCTAAGATATTAAGTTGCATACTTCATGTAAGGAAAATTACGCCTTCATGCAGAGCAAGCAACTGTGGATAGTATGAAGTAATTCTGTAGGTGCCTCAGAAAACATAAACTAGAGGAGGTACAACTCATACAACTCTTTTTGAAAGAATGGAAACTACGTCATAATATCAACAAATTCACTCTTCCTTTCTCTAAGCGACCCCGTTTCAACTGATATTACTCAAATGAACTTTCTTGGCACAAAACCCCTCCCTTGATGCGAGATTACATAACGACTTCTCACACACACAATCTTAGCCTTTCTTTGTCTACTACTCTGACCACAGACTTGATCACTATGCTTATTCGTGCAAGTACTCAACTGGTTAATTATGGAAAACACTTTTGTTGTTATTTTCACCATTTTGTTAAATGTTCAATTTTTAACATCTGTATATCGTATATATATATTATATATATATATATATATATATATATATATATATATATATATATAATATATATATATATATATATATATAAAAATATATATATATATATATATATAATATTTATATATAAATTAATATATATATATATATATATATATATATATATATATATATATAATATATATATATATTATATAATATATATATATATATATATATTATTATTATTATTATTACATACCTCATTTTGACATTACAAAATCTGAAAAAATGGAAATATAAATTTGGTTTCGAAAATTCGGAATTTTAAAATATAAATTTATAATATTGAAAAAGCAAGAAATAACATGATTTTTACGCTCTCTTAATATTTATAATTGAGACCAAGAAATTAGAACGAATTTTCAATGAATTTCTAAATGCTTTTCTGAAGCTTTTTTCCGTTGTCATTTCCCTTTTCCATTTCCTCAATATTTAAATTTAAAAAAAGAAGAAAAAAACTTTAAATTATTTTTGCAGCTAAAATTTAATTTTCACTGTAAGTTTTCTTTTATGTAACTTTTTCTGAAAAATAGTTAATTAAATACAAAAGAAATAGAATGCAATGTCTTTAGGAATTAAAAAAGCGTATCAGAAGACAAAATTTTGTATTAAAAATTGAAAAAATCTTCTTTAAAATTATATACTTAAATTAAAATATCTTCTTAGATATTTTCTGAATACTTAGTGAGGATCTATCTCCAAAGAGAAGCTAACAGATTAAAAATATCTTCTTAGATATCTTTAATTTTCTTAGGGAAAAATTGATACATTAAAATATCTCATTCGATATCTTCTACCTTTTTATTGAAATTACCAAATTTAAATCTCTTCATTCATGTTCTCCTTAGAGAGAATTAGTAACATTAATATCTTCAATTTCCTCTATCTTCTTAGATAGAATGATATATTAAAATATCTTTATAGAAATTTATAGTTTAGAAAAAATGACACATTATATAGCTAATAGATTTTTTTACCTACCTTTCAAAATCTTTGAAAAAATGGAAATATAAAGTACTTTCGAAAATTCGGAATTTTAACTTCTTTTAAAGAGAATAATAAAATCTTTTTTTAGATACCTTATATCTACTTTGAGAGAATGACAAATTAAAGTTAAGTCTTGAATATCTCCAATCTTCTTTAAAAGAATAATAACACTTTAAAAAAATCTTAGATTTAATTACACATTAAAATATCTTTTTTTTAGATATCTTTTATCTTCTTGGTGAGAATGATGCATTAATAAATCTTTTTTAGATATATTTTACCTTAGTGAGAAAAACACATTAATATGTCTTTTATAGATGTATTCTATCTTAGTGAGGATGACATTAATATGTTTTTTTTTATAGATATATTCTATCTTCTTAGTGAGAATAACATATATATATATATATATATATATATATATATATATATATATATATATATATATATATATATATATATATATATATAATATATATATATATATATATATATATATATATACCTAGTGAGAATGAAACAGTAATATATCTTTTTTAGATATTTTCTTCTATCTACTTATATATTTTCTTCTATCTACTTAGGGAGAATAGGACATTAATATATCTTTTTTAGATATTTTCTTCTATCTACTTAGGGAGAATGGCACTAGAATTTAATAAGCCTGAGAGTTCTATGGAGGCAAATATATGAATGCGCTGCTTCAATTAAAAAACAACAACACTTACTTTGCAACAGAGATTAAAAACAAAAATATTAGACTCAATCAAATCAAACAAATAAGGAAGTATATTTTCATTTTATTTTCTAATTAAAAACACATTAAATAATACTTTGAATATTAAAATTATCAGTAATGTAATTAGTAGTTCTTCTACTATTACTGTTACAACTAGCTATTATTACTAGTACAATTAATATTACTACTACTAATAATAAAAATAAAAATAACAGGAATAATAAAAATAACAATATTTTTAACAAAATTGATAATAACGTCTGTAATAATAATAATAAAAATAATAATAATAATAATAATAATAATAATAATAATAATAATGACAAAAACCCGAATAATAATAATTATAAAAATAATAAAGTAACAACAATAATAGTAATAACAATAGCTGCAATAATAGCAAAATTGATAATAACACTTCACAACTTCCATAATAATAATAATAATAATATTATTATTATTGTTATTATTATTATTTTTTTTTTTTAGAAGTAGTAGTGGTATTTTTTTGAAACTGGAAGAGGCACAATCATCTCTCTCTCTCTCTCTCTCTCTCTCTCTCTCTCTCTCTCTCTCTCTCTCTCTCTCTCTCTCTCTCTCTCTCTCTCTCTCTCTCTCTCTCTCTCTCTCTCTCTCTCTCTCTCTCTCTCTCTCTCTCTCTCTCTCTCTCTCTCTCTCTCTCTCTCTCTCTCTCTCTCTTTTTCGTCCTTCACTTCCCTATTGAAATTATTTTTTTTAAGTTGAAAATATTTTGAAAAAAAACTTTAAAACAATTTGCCTTAGAAAAAGGAGAAATTGCCACAGTTCTCAGAATGAAAATCAATTGTTTATAAATTTTTGTTTCTTTATTGCAACAAATAATTACAGCTTATATATATATATATATATATATATATATATATATATATATATATATATATATATATATATATATATATATATATATATATATATATATATATATATATATATATAAGGTAAGGGCGATTTTTGCTCACCTAACGTCTTTCTAGGTAATATATTATTACTAGTTACTAGTCACTTAATTTTATTAATTGATATTTTTCGACAATTAGCATTAAAACGCAACATTCTCAAAACGCTTTCCACTTAAAATTTAGAGAACCATTTTACCTTTAAGTTTTAGTATTCATAAGGAACAATACTAACAATAAATGAATATTAGAATAATTTCAACGGCATTCCTAATTTCGTTAGTAGTCCGTCTCGTTAGTAGTAATTCGTATGTCTCGTTTTTCTCTCTCTCCTTTATATGATTGTATTCATTTTAAATAATCTGGTAAAACTTTTCCCGATTTTTTATGTATATATATATTTTGGTCGCTTAGTTTGATTTTATTGCAGTTTTTCGGTATCAATAATTTTCAAAATTAATACGAATATTGTTTGCATTTGTATCTTTTCTTGTTTCATTTCTTATATCGCACCTATTCAGGATTGCTTAATTTTTTTTTTCTTTTTTTTTTTTTGCTAAATCGAAGTTCTGACTTCTTTTCCAAACTTTTATATTTTTTCTCCTCTTCTCTTTGTCTTCTTATCGCACAGTCGGCTCTTCGTCACTTTTCTCTTTCCAAAATTCACCGGCGTTTTTAGTTGGTTGGTCTTAAATTAATTAATCTTCCACAAACCCTCTTCCTTTCAAGAATTTCCGCTTACTTGGAGGATGTTGGCTTCCTCTTTCAATTCATAAACCCATTTTTCTAGCTTTTCTTTGTTGTCACTATCGCAGGCTGTTGAACCCTAATAGGTTAGGCTTGTAAACGGATCTCACCTGCCCGTTTTTCTTGTGGTACGGTGGTCTGTACTAGTGTGTTCGCTGTGGTTAAAATTTCTTCACAATTTTCTTCATTGGTAGTGTCGTTAGTAGATATTTCGTGATGTATTTTCATAAGCTCCTGAGCTTGATGGTGGCATTCCATCCTCTACAGTTTTAATATTTGGGAGTGTATTTCTATCAATCTAAAAACACATTCAAACAAAATTTCTTGTTCGTACATCATTAAATTTTCATTAATGAAAATTAATTGGAAAATAAATTAGGTTCAACACTGATTATGATTCTTAATTTTTTTCTTTAAATTCATTACTTTTTATTAAAATTTTTATGCTCCAGTTTCCAAGCACAACTTGAAAGATATTCAAAGTTAAAGCATCATTTAACGTAACCTTTTGAAATTTAAAAATATTAATCATAAACATTAATTTAAAATAATATATTATAAATAAGTGTTCAATTAAACTGGTCAATAATGAAAATCTTTCTGACTTGAAAAATAGCAACTTTCTTATTCATTTCATATATAAAAAAGTAAATATATATATATATATATATATATATATATATATATATATATATATATATATATATATATATATATATATATATATATATATAATATATATATATATATATATATATATTGCCTTAAAAAATACTCATATAAATATTTATCAAAAAGGTAACAATAAAACTGTTACTTAAATGTATTAAAATTAAAATCGAAGAGTTAAAAACATTTGTAAATATTTATGTCAAAAAAATGTGCTTGTAAGTTCTTGCATAAGTCTTTCATCAAACGTATAAAAGCCGCATTTGTAACCACTGGAAAGACATTAGTTTAAAGACTGAAACTTGAAGATCACATAAGAAGAAGAAGTAAAAAGAAATCCGAAAACCAAAAGCAGAGGGAAAGAACAACATCCAATCTACGAGCCAAAAGACTCAAGCTCATTCTGCAAGAATTGGAGTTGCGACAACATCGCTCTTTAAAACAAGCAAGATAAGGCCAAGACGAGGAGAAAATTAGAAATAAGAAAATTGAATATTTGCAAATCCATAAATAAATATAGAAAATCTTTTGGTGTATTTTCATATATATATATATATATATATATATATATATATATTATATATATTATATATATATATATATATATATATATATATATATATAATATATAATATATATATAATTTGTTTTTGTGATTGACTAACTAAGCATACTTTCACTAAAAGGAAGTGCGCTGACCTCCATGGTTTTCCTACTAACCAAAATTTCTGGCCTCTTGCCGAAAATATCTCATAATTTCTGTAAATCTGTCTTTCCTCCCCTTATTCGCTCGATGAATCTGTAGCCTCCTTTTTTCATCTAATTCCACCCTGCTCGATTCTGGCATCCCTCCTCCTACTCCTTCTCCTCTCAGGCATCCCATGTCTCTACATGTGATTACTTTTGATCAAGTGCCTGGGATTCTGAGATCTATGAGCGTTAGGAAAGCCAGTGGTACGGATGGCATTCCCCCTCGTGTTCTGATTGAGTGCGCTTCCGGGTTGGCGCCTGTCCTCGTTTAGTTTTTCTCTCTACGCTTTA
>SEYY01019200.1:162500-180000 GCA_009176605.1 Armadillidium nasatum | reverse complement strand
GAAAGGTGGTTTCTTGACAAAGTTGAAATATATCAAACAGCGAATGTTATAGAAACCAGCAAAGAAAGGAGAAAGTTAATGAGAAAAAGCTGGCAAACTCCGTGGCGGCAGCAACTCCATCATCATCTTAGACATTCAGCTCCAAAGAGATAATGATGAAGAAGTAAAACAGAAGCCAACTTTTGAAGTCTCTTTTCCTGGCTTCTCCTTAATACTTTTGTGGAACCTTAATTTTTTTTACGAGATTAATAGAATCTTTTACTAAGCAGTGTGTGGGACCTGTTTGTGCAGGAAGAGGAAAGAAGATATTTCATATTATCGCTTTTGTCTATACGGGACAAACCTATAGACAAGCCAATAATCCACCATGATAGTGCTCGTCCTCACACGGTTGGACAAACGCAGGATACATTGCAGGGGTATGACTAGCTTTTACCACAAAGACCTTTATGCCCGGATCTCGCATCTTGTAACGTTTTATTTTTTTGCGAAGCTGAAGGTATATCTAAAAGGGCATCGTTACATCAGTGATGCCGAGTTTTAAGCAGATGGGCGTAGCTGGTGCCTGAAAACGACAGATAATTCTCCATCGACAGGTGGCAATAACTTTTCCTACGTTGGCATGTGTGTTTGGACAGAGATGTGACAAAGTGGAAAAGTAAATATCCCCCCCCCCTCCTCCCCCATGGTGGAGAACATTCGAAGCTTCGAACAGACATACAAGAAAACTGTTTGAAAAGTTATGCTTTCCATGAGATAATTTTAAAAATAAAAAAGATATCCACATGAGCTCTGTTTTATTATTATTATTATTATTATTATTATTATTATTATTATTATTATTATTATTATTATTATTATTATTATTATTATTATTATTATTATTATTATTATTATTATTATTATTATTATTTTACTTTTTCATGAATTTAAGAGATGTAATTAAAATCCTCGTTTAACATATTTCGGTTCTTTAATTTAAACAATCTTTTCTATCCCTTTAATATCTTTGAAAGTACTTGGTGGGAATCGAACCTTGGACTTTCACAGTGATAACCAATCGCTCTACTGTTTCAGCAACTGTAGCGGCTTCTCCAATCCTCTTTTTGATTCAAGTACAATATATTATTTTTAATTATTCAGTAGAATATTCTTCAAGAGCTTTGCTCCTCTTGCAAAAACCCTTTTCAAAGTGTAATTAAACCTTATCCCCTCTTTAATATTTCTGAGAATTTTCCTCACAGGTTTCTTTGTTATGTATCAATTATTTTTTTAAATCATAAAATTTAATTAAAAAAAAAAAAAAAAAAAAAAAAAATTAAAATAAAAAAATAAAATTAAATTAAAATAAAGTTCAAAGGCTACTTTTCAATTATTTTTTTAATCATAAAATTAAATTGAAATGAAGCTCAAAGGCTACTTTTCAATTTCATGAATAATTTAACATATTTTTTTTTTCATAGTAAATCGAAATAGCAAAGACTGAGTTGCCTTCATTATCACCCCTCAGTCTTATAGGTTCTCTTTTTGGGTTAGTTTGTTTTCTATGTCTGCAAGACCAAAGAAAATTCCTTTCTGAAGCAATTATTTTACAACTTCTGTAGATGTAGAAAGTCTTTGTATGGTAGGGAACTCACAAACCTTTCAGGAATGTATCTCTTCTTGGAAATTATCTTTTTGTCTATTATAACAAAAAAAGCAAGATATAGATTGAGAGATAAAGAGATAGATGGATAAATAGATAGATAGATAAAAATAGATAGATAGATTAAAATAGATAGATGTATAAATACAGTAGATAGGTAGATTAAAATAGATAAATACAGTAGATAGATAGATACAGTAGATAGATAGATAGATAAATAGATAATGTTTTTTATTCTTGTTCTTATTAGGTAAATATTTTTTAAAACTTTTATTTTTTTTGTTTTGCTTTGTGGATTTATTTACAAATTTTAAAATACTTGAAATTATATATTAATACTGTAAAACATTTAATAATAATAATAATAATAATAATAATAATAATAATAATAATAATAATAATAATAATAATAATAATAATAATGATAGTAATGATTTTAATAAAATGGCCGAATAGTTATAATAAAAATATCTTTATTTTTGATAAATAACTAATTAATAAAATTCCTTTTAAAAGAAAGTTTTAAACTTTGTACATAAAAGGATCCAAAGAGTGAAATTTTTTATTTCACATATTATTAGTAGCTTATTACAGTAATAATAATAATAATAATAATAATAATAATAATAATAATAATAATAATAATAATAATAATAATAATAATAATAATAATAATAATAATGATAAAATGATAATAAATAAAAAAAAAAAAAAAAAAATATATATATATATATATATATATATATATATATATATATATATATATATATATATATATATATATATATATATATATATATATATATATATATATATATATATATATATATATATATATATATATATATATATATAAACTGATACTTTTATCCAGTCTATCCAGTCGCTTTTCACTCACATCATCAACACTCTCTGCTTTATCATCTTTATTATCATTATCATCTTCATTATCATCATTATCATCTTCATTATCATCATTATCTTCGTCACATTATATTTTCAGTTACTCTTCATCTTTAGCGGAGTCCTGTTTTTCAAAATCTGAATCGTCATCTCTATCTTCTTCATAGTCTCTCCTCTTTCTGTCATTTTCTTTCTTATTATCATCTTTGGTCTTAACATCTTGTTTTACAACTTCACCTTCGGGTAATCCCTCTATTTTTGGTGGTTCTTCCTTTTTATCACTTTTGAGTTCGTCTTCAGCGGTTTCTCTCTTTTTTAGGATTTCTTTAACTACTTTTTCTTCTTTTTCTTGGGTTTCTTCCTTTTTTTCTTTTTCTTCTTCACCACCTTTATCTGTTTTCTTTTCTTTATCCTCAGATTTTGGTTCTGCAGCTTCTCTCTTCTTTCTTCTTTCTTTATCAACTTTATCTTGGACTTCTTTTTCTTTTGTTTCGTCTTTATCAGATGAGGATGATTTCTCCGAATCGTTATTTTCTTCTTTGGCTTCACCTTCTTTTTCTTCGGCTTCTCTCCTCTTTCTGCTATCTTCTTTATCCTGATTTTCTTTGTCTTTTGCTTTTTTTTCTTTTTTTTCTTCTGAATCCTCAGTTTTTTCTTTCTTTAATTCTTCTTTGGGTTCATCGGCTTCTCTCTTCTTTCTTATACTTTCTTCTTTCTCTTTTCCTTCAATTAGTTTTTTAAATTTTTCTTCGTCATTATCAGAATCTTTCGTTTCTTCTTCCTTTTTCTCTTTCTCGGATTCATCTGCTTCTCTCCTCTTTCTTCTACTTTCTTTAGCATTCTCATCTTCATCTTCTTTAGGTTTTTCATCAGTTTTTTCAGAATCTTTACTTTCTTCCTCTTTATTATCGCTTTCGAGTTTTTCTTCTTCTCTCTTCTTTCTTCTACGGTCATTATCTTCCTCTTTTTTATCGTCTTTTTCCTCTTCCTCTTTTTTATCGTCTTTTTCATCTTCCTTCTCTTCTTTAGATTCATCGGCTTCCCTCCTCTTTCTTTTACTTTTCTCAAATTTGACTTTTTCATTTTCGGTTTCACTTTTCTTTTCCTTCAATTCATCTTCAGTCTTTACATCTTTAGATTCTTTCTCTTCTTTTTCTGGTTTTTCTGATTCTCTCTTCCTTCTTCTTTTGTTTTCCTTATCAATAGTTTCTTTGGTTTCTTCTTTTACTTTGTCATCTTTATCATCATGACTTTCATGTTTACGCTTTTCATCTTTTTTTTTATCTTCATCATCATTTCCTTCAGATTCTCTTTTCTTTCTTCTTTCTTCATCTTCCTCAGTCAGTATTTTTTCTTCGACTTCTTCTTCATCAGCACCGTCATCTTCATTTTCATCTTCATCTATCTCTCTTCGCAATCTTCCTCCTTTGAAGTCTTTGGTTTCTCGTTTGACTAATACATTGCGAGCGGCTTCTCTCTTGATTTTGCTATCTCTGATAATGTAAAGAAGGAAAAATTATAATAATAAAAAATAAATAAATATATAAATATATAATATATATATATATATATATATATATATATATATATATATATATATATATATATATATATATATATATATATATATATATATATATATATATATATATATATATATATATATATATATATATATATATATATATAATATATCTGAGCTTGCTCTAATTTAAATTTGTAGGCAAAAATCTAAAATTAGCTTATGTAATTGTAAATTAAAATTTAATTTAAATTTAAGTGATTAGGGTTTAAATTTAAATTTAATTCATTTGCAAATTTTTAAATAAAATAAAAAAAAAAAAAAAAATTAAAAATAAAAAAAAAAAAAAATAATAAATAAAAATAATAATAATAATAATAATAATAATAATAATAATAATAATAATAATAATAATAATAATAATAATAATAATAATAATAATAAGAAAGATAAAAAATATATAAAAAATTAAAATAATACTAATAATAACAATAAGAAAGGTTAAAAATATAAAAAAATAAAATAATAAATAATAATAATAATAATAATAATAATAATAATAATAATAAAAATAAGTGGATATTAATTACTTACACTTTTGATTTGAGCGGAACCGCGCTGCAGAGAGCTATAGCAACGGAAAAGAGAAGAAAGAAAACAGCTACCCTTCAAAATGACAATAAAAAGCACTTATTATAGTAATAATAATAATAATAATAATAATAATGATAATAATATTAATATAAAATAATAATATATAAAAAAAATAATAATTAATAATTAAAATAATATAAATAATAAATATATATATATATATATATATATATATATATATATATATATATATATATATATATATATATATATATATATATATATATATATATATATATATATATATATATATTATATATATTATATTAAATTTAATTATATTAATTATTAAAAAATTAATTTAAAAAAAAAAAAAAAAAAAAAAATTAATTTTAAAAAATATTTTTTTTTTTTTTTTTTTTTTTTTTTATTTTTTATTATTATTTATTATTATAATTTATAATAATTATCATAAGTTATAATAATATTTATAATTTTAAATCGTAAACCTGACTCACTTCATCCCAAATATCTTCCTTCCAATTTCCGACGTGATTGTCAAACCTGTTTGTCAAACTCCTTCTTCTGTTCTGCTCTTGTCAAACCTAATTGACAAACTCCTTCTTCGGTTCTGTTCTTGTCTTCCCTTTACGAAGGAGTCAATAGAATAGACTTGCGAAAGACTTACGTCACTGTTTTATATTCTTTTCAATTTCAAAACGGTGTTTACAAACTTTTATTTCTTTTTTTTTTTTTTTTTTTTTTTTTTTTTTTTTTTTTTTTTTTTTTTTTTTTTGTTAAACGTTCCTTGAATTATCGGTTTTTTAAAATTCAGTCAATACTATCAATTGAGAACGAAAATAAAAAAAAACAATCTCGGTGTTGATTTTACCTTAAAAGAAGGAATGTTTTTTTTTTATTATTATTATTTAGAAAAAAAAAACATTTAACAAGTAATGCTTACTACATGTAATAAAGTAAATGTCTATTGCAATAACTTAAAAAATTGTCTTCATAAACAAAAAAAATATTTTTTTCTATTTTTTTTTTCTTTGTTTTGAAGAAATTATATTGTGCAAATTTTTTTTATATATTTTATGCAGAAATTTTTATATTATTTTTTGTTGATATTTTATTTCGCAAAAAAATTCTCAATATAAATAGAAAATGCAAAGTTGTAGCAAATTATTGCTATATCGGTTTGCTATATATATATATATATATATATATATATATATATATATATATATATATATATATATATATATATATATATATATATATATATATATATATATATATATATATATATATATATATATATATATATATATATATATATATATTGAGAGAGAGTGTGATGAGCGATACCAAAATTTTAACCGATACCGAGTACCAATACAATGCCTCTAGAATTTACCGATGCCGAGTACCGATACCGATACTAATTTTTATTTTACCGAATTCATGACGATTGAAACAAAATTGAAAATATTCAATGATATTAAAATATTGGTTTTCAGCTACCCGTACGTAATATCTAGTTATTTATAAGTCACATTACTAAACAAAACTGTTGAAATATGAAACTTTAGATTTATCATATTGGATTCAATCCCACAAGCTTATATATATATATATATATATATATATATATATATATATATATATATATATATATATATATATATATATATATATATATATATATATATATATATATATATGATGTAATCTCTCCTTTCAATCACAATAAACACTATTTCTGACAATTTATTCGTTTTGAAATATTATGATATTTGCGATTCACCCACAACAGTAGCCTCAGAGAAGCCTAGAGGGGCAGCTTCCAATTATAACCCCTCAACCACCCATTCCTCCATCACCACTTTGGAATTTGTGGTCTTCGATGATAGGGGTGGTGCTACCAAGACTTCGCAACCAACTTATCCTGGTAGACGGTCTATTTGCTTATTAATCTCTGCAACATCCGCGGTCTTCAATCCAATATTCTGCTTTCTTGAACACTACCTCTCTTCTTCTAGACCCCCCCCCCACCCCCACACTCTTATTCTGATAGCTAACCTTTTTCTGCTTTCTCTTACTGTCTCTTTCATCAATTATCAGCCAAAGGCTGATGTTGTACAAATGTGCTTAACGATTTTGTTTGCTCTCCTGTGTCTAATTTGGAGTCTTCCGAATTTACCACATTGTGACTTAACCTCTCTTGCCATTCATTCTAAAACTAAATTCATTTGTTATGTTTTAGCGCAGGCAAATTTCTCATAAACCCTACACTAATTAGTAAGAAGCTGAATATTGAATATGTTTTATAGGAATATGAAGAGATATGATTGTGAAAATTCCCAAATTTTTCTGGGGGCGGAAAGTTTTGAAAATGACGGACAAAGCGAGGCGGTGGGGATCTTAATTAAAACACTGTAATTCTCTTATTTCTTGGCCTAGAAAAATAAAATAAAAACCATTAGAGACGTAATTAAATTGTCCAAAAAATTTATTACTTAATAACAAACGGTATCTCCTTTAGTTTATTCGTAAAATTTAAAAATTCACTTTTTCAGAAATATTTGAAAGTTTTCTTCAGTATTACCGATAGATATAATTATAAAATAAAAAATATTATCCAAATAAAACGTGTGGAGAAATGAATGTAGTTTATAATGGTGTTTTATTTTTATTTCTACGACTGATAGTGGCGGAGCTATCTAGTTTTGGGCGAAGAGCTGTAGCGGTTTGAGTCGGCTGAGTTGAGAGCGGTAGACACGGATGTCTTGTTTCAATTGGAGGGTCACCACGGCCCATATTTACCAACTTAACATTTTTCATGTAGATCTTTATTTGAGCTTTGCAGGATTTTTTTTTTTTTTATTAAAATTCTAGCTTTATTTCTGATTTTTGGCTTTTTTTTTTATTTTTATAGATGACAATATTAAAAATTTAATCTATTTTCTGTATTTTTCCCTTTTTTTTATTTCCCCCGAAGATATATACTGCTCTAGCGTTTTTAAATTATTTGAAAGTTACTCAGTTTGTCATGATTAGGTTTTGGTAGGTTCTTTTCACGTCACATATTATTTAGTAATAGCAAGTTACTCCATCCTTCATAACTCCTTCCAATTTAAAGACTCTCCTCCCAACCGCAGTTAAATGACCATAGAATGGTTGTCTTAGAGCAACTAACCTGTGAACTTTCTCGTATTTCAAATTGGGGCAGAGAAAACAAAATGTATCAAAAACTCAATTCCTCCATCTCTTTACTCAGCACAACCTTCCATACAACTATCTCGTGATCTTTCTTCGAAGAATCACATTATTTCTCCTTCTAAATCAGCTTCTTAGAGATGTGGTTTCTGGTGCGCTTTCATAATTTCTTCACACCACCCCCGTTACTAGTTCTTTTTGGGGGTGTTGTTCGCCCATGTGTTTAATATGCCTCACATATCTGGGGCGGTTCACTTATACAGCTTCCCTAAAATTGGTGGAGTCTAAGGTTTTTCGTTTCATCAACTCTTCAGACTCACTAATTCTCTCCAGATTCTTTCTACCCATAAAATTGTTGCATCACTCCCTCTCTCTACACTATCTTTATTACAACAGACACTGCTCTTATGAACTATTTCGTCGCATACCTCCTCCATTGAGAAGAGCTCGTGCTATACGCCTTTCTACACAGTCTCATCCTTTTCCTGTCCATCGCTCTGACTCCAGACTTAACCGCTATGCTCAATTTTTCATGTACTCAAATGGTAAAATCTGGAACACACTCCTTTAATCTGTTTTCCCAACTTCCTTTGATTTGCAAATATTCAAACGCCGTGAATCGGGGCATGTCGACTTGTAACTTGACCAGATTTCCGGTATTTCCCCAACTCTGATGGAAATTGGTAAGACTATGACCTTGTCCACCAGAGGATATATATATATATATATATATATATATATATATATATATATATATATATATATATATATATATATATATATATATATATATATATATATATATATATATATATATATATATATATATATATATATATTATATATAATTTTTTATTCCTACTTTAAATAATAATTTTTATATAATAATAGTATAATAATAATAATAATAATAATAATAATAATAATAATAATAATAATATAATAATAATAATAATAATAAATAATAATTTAAAAGTTTAAAGTAAATAGAAATAAAATAATTGTAAATGGAATCTAAAGATCCTTTTAAAGATCTAAACTGGAGCTAATTCTTTAAAATTGAAAAATTAAAAAGTTTTTATAATAAAATAATAATAATAATAATAATAATAATAATAATAATAATAATAATAATAATAATAATAATAATAATAATAATAATTTAAAATATGACATAATTTTCAGTCAAGAAACAGCTTTCATACAAAATTTTGGCATTGGGATCGTTCGTCTACTGACAAACTTTACATACCCGATACCACAAAATTTGCCGATACTAACCGATACCGATACTTGACTCTATCCCTAATAATATATATATATATATATATATATATATATATATATATATATATATATATATATATATATATATATATATATATATATATATATATATATACATTTATTCTCAAATGTTGCAGCTGATCTCTTCTCCTTTCGAGGAAATTTGAAGGAAAATTCCAAGAACACATATATGGAATTGATAATAATAATAATAATAATAATAATAATAATAATAATAATAATAATAATAATAATCATCTCTCATTCAGTCTCCTCTGGTTTTCAGGCCAGACTACCACAACTCTTTACTCTTATTTTTTCACACCGTGGAGGTCGTATAAAAGGACCGTAGCGCTTTGCATCGCACGTCACCGCACCAAACCGCACCGCATCTTTATATTTTTTTTTTCAAACGCGCCTCTCTGAAATAATGAAATTGTCTGCAACATCGCACCATTCCAAAATAATCTCACCACTCACCCTCATTTGCAAATCATCTATCAGTTTTTCGAGAATGCCTCAATTAAGTTCCTAACAAAGGCGAGATTTTCCACTCAAGCAAATTTTTCGTACAACATCCTTCAACATAAATATCATACCTCTCCCTATTCATAAAAACATTAGTCTTCTTTTGGCTACTCATTTGTGTAAGAGGACGCAGTTTTCTCGTCCAAGTTCACATTATGGAGCCTCCTCACCAACGATAGTTACTGGATTCGAGATTTTGTGCAAACATAAAATTTTGAAACATCAAACATTAAGTTCTTTCATAAAACTCAATGCTTCACTTTGGTATGAAAATATTGACAGTATACAGTAATAAAAATAATAATAAATAGATAGATAGATGGATAATTTTATGTTAGGATAATATAAGCAATCATTAAAACCATATGGCTCGTGAAACAAAAATATATAAACTAAAATATAGTATACGATTTCTCGTATAGAAGACCTAAAAATTTGAATATATATATATATATATATATATATATATATATATATATATATATATATATATATATATATATATATATATATATATATATATTTGGGGGAGGGGGGGTCTTTTTTTCTGATATTATGGGTTTGATTCATGAATATTTTTTAGGAAAACCAATCCATTGTTTTTCTTTTCCCTTATATTGTATTGCTATATAATATATATATATATATATTATATATATATATATATATATATATATATATATATATATATATATATATATATATATATATATATATATATATATATATATATATATATATATATATATATATATATTAAAGCTAATCTTTTTTAAAAATGGAAAATTGAAAAGTTTTTATTAGTAATCAAGAAATAAAGACTTATTAATCTTTTCTTGGATTAATTATGTCACTTAAAATTTATTTAGCTAATTTAAAATGGAAACTTTTTATTATTATTATTATTATTATTATTATTATTATTATTATTATTATTATTATTATTATTATTATCATTAACAATGGAAATGTTTAATAAAATACGTGATTGTAGAACGAGTATAAAGAGTGAAGGACAATGGGGCCATTTGGTACGAATGTATCGATACTAGTCTATAAAATCGATGCATTTAGTGCGAATGTATCGAAACGAATCTATAAAATCGATACATTTTCGATACACTCAATACATTCGATACATTTAGTATAAATGTATCGAAACATCTTTAAAATCGATACATTCAATACATTTAATACGAATGCTTTTAAACTAATCTATAAAATCGATACATTTAGTACGAATGTATCGAAACTAATATATTAAATCGATATATTTAGTACGAATGTATCGAAACTAATCTAAGCAATCGATATATTTTTGATACATTTAGTACGAATGTATCGAAACTAATCTATAAATCGATACACTTAGTACGAATGTTTCCAAACTAATCTATAAAATCGATATATTCGATACATTTAGTTCGAATGTATCAAAATTAATCTGTATAATCAATATATTCGATACATTTAGTACCAATGTATCGAAACTAATCTATAAAATCTATGAAGCTGAAAAGACAAAAGCGATTTATTTAAACGGAAAAAAAAAAAATTTTTTCATATGAAATTCTTTTTCAATTAATTATAGTAATTTAAAAATTTATTTTCATTTTTTTTCCTGCTGTTTTACCTCTTATTATCTATTTTTATTTTTTTTTTCTATTTGTATTTGTACTTTATTTTTTTTTTTTTTTTTTTTTTTTTTTTTTTTTTTTTTTTTTTTTTTTTTTTTTTTTTTTTTGCTACTATTATTGACAGACTAAATCAAAACAAGAGTCAAAATTTAAAAAAAAAAAAAAATTTTTTTTTTTTAACTGATCTTTCATAATTGTTTCCAAAAAGTGCTTCGTATTTCGTGCTTCCTCCTAAAATTCTGTTGACGTGTTTATAAACTGGAGAAAACTTCCTCAAACTGAGGCCACTCCTTTGACGTCATAAAACAATCAACTTTGTTTATTAATCAGGAAGTAAGAAGCAAAATAGTCGAGGTTTCAAATTCTAAACTACTTTTTCGTTTCCCTTCTATATATATATATATATATATATATATATATATATATATATATATATATATATATATATATATATATATATATATATATATATATATATATATATATATATATATATATATATATATATATATATATATATATATATATATATATATATATATATATATATATATTATGGATGCACCGAAGCTACGGCTTCAGCTTCGGTATGCCGATTAAATCGGCAAATTGCAGAAGCTGTTCAAATAATCGGCCAAAACCGATTACGATAAATCGAAATTGACATATCAAATATCCTAATAGCTGTTGTTGCTTATTCTTAAAATCGATACTTTGAATTTGGAACAAATTTTGAGCACCCAGAATGGTAATATGTGTTGACTGAAATTTAAAAAAAAAAAAATAAAAACATTTAAGTAGTAAAAATTTTAAGTAGTAAGTAATAACTAATAAGTATATGAAAAGTAGTTATACTAGTAATTGAGTATCATTTCAACTGTTAAAATTGTTTTACATATTAAAAATGCTTTCCATAGTTGAAGTGGATAAATTCTAATTCTTCACCATGTTCTGGTTGCTTCGCATGTATTTCCTGTTGATTTGAAAAGACCCTCGCTTATTTCTGAAGATGGCGGAGCACTTAGGTAATTTTTGACCAATGAAGACAACCCAGTAACTTATTTTTCGTAATTCGTTCTTATTAACTGGTAACCTGCCCACCATTCATGTTTAGGAACTTCTGGTAGACTTTAAATATGAATTATGTGGTGAATCATTCCACATTTAGTCATTTACCCTTTTATTGATAACTGCTTATTTTGGACTATTACACGAAAGAACCAGAATCACTATATAAATGTACCAGAATACTCTGAATCTGAGTAGGTCTTGGTCATCAGACGTCACAACGTTTTGAAATCAACTAATATTTGGCTAAAATTCGAAAACGCTTAAAGCAAAAATTTTTAAGAATATTTAATTGTTTTCCTTTTGATAAATTACCATAATATATTTCAATTACTACTGGCTATTCATTTTAAATTTTCTCTAATTCTAGCTAAATTATCATTTGCAACTGATCAATTAAAATCACCTGTCCGTTATTAATTATTTTGAGTGACAACTGTGATAAAAGTTGTTTGTTTGATGATGTTAGATGTTTGTTTATGGTTTTTACAACGAAAATGTTACATTTGTGACTGAAGAGTATGGTCAATGGTTTCCGTAAAGTAGAATTCAAGTAAAACACGTATTTATCAAAACTTTCAACATACTCTGAGAGAGCAGTAAACTTCACAGTGACCACATCACATCTGAACGTGCCCGTAGACAAGATGTAAATGAAGTAGACGGCATTCTGATATTTAGCGGGACAGAGCCATACGACAAGCTCACGAAGAATTGCTACTCAACTTGAAATTTATCAAACAAAAGTGATTTCACGTTGCATGAACAGGACTTATATCAATACCACACACAGTATGTACACCACATACAACCAGGAGACAATGCTATACGCATGCAATTTTCTCGATGGTTAATCGTCATTTGATTCGGTACATATTTTTAACTAACGAAAAAACAATATTCCTTAATAAGAGCTTCGAAAGTGCCCGCAACTCTCATCGATGGTCTGACGAAAATACCCACGAAATAGTCGAAACAAATTTTCAGCATATAGTTTTCCAGTTAACGTGTGGTATGGGATTGTCGATAGTCATTTAATTAGTTCAATCATTATTGAGAATTGTCTAACAGGAGAACATTATTTGAATTTTTTGCAAAGTCTATTAGATGTTTCTTTAAACATAAGAAATGCTATGTACTATCAGCAAAATGGAGCTCCGCATTTTGCTCGCCAGGCCACATAGTATTTAAATGGAACTTTTCCAGAATGATGGATTGGTTAAGGTGAGCCTATTAGTACGCCGCCAAGGTCTCAAAACTTCATAACATTGGATTTCTGTTTTGGAGCTGGTTGAAAAGTAAGATATTCAAAAGAAAGGTATAGGCAATGGAGGTGCATTAATTTGAATGATTTATCTCAAATAAAAGGAAAACGAGGAGAACTTAGCTAAGCAACAAATGCTATTCGAAGCTGAGCCAGAAAATGCATGGAAGTTCATGGTGGTACCTTTGAATATTTTTTGTAAAATAAATAAACTTTTTTTTATCTATACTTGAAACTTGTGCTATCCTGATTGATATTACTTTGATATATAATTACTTTCATATATTATTGATTGATATTCTTTAGAACGCTGTAATTTGATACCAAAGTTAAATCGGATTACAACTTTTGGGTTTTTTAGTCAAACATTTGTGTGTAGAATATACTCCCGGAGCTTGGTACGTTCCCCCTGACTCCTCCCCCCCCCCTCTCTCTCTCTGTGTATATATATATATATATATATATATATATATATATATATATATATATATATTATTTAAAAGTAATGGAAAAGAAAACAAGAAATAAATATATAAAAAAAAATTTTAATTCTTATAATTAAACCAAATAAATAAGTTTTAAAAATTGAAAAATTTCCACGTTTTAAATCTTGCATTCTTTCAAATAATAAAAATAATAATAACAATAATAATAATAATAATAATAATAATAATAATAATAATAATAATAATAATAATAATAATAATAATAATAATAAAATGGTAAAATAATTAAATTATAATAATTAATTATTGTTTTAATTATTAATTATTATATTATTATTATTATTTTTATTATTTATTTTTATTATTTTATTATTTATTATTTTATAATAATATATATATATATATATATATATATATATATATATATATATATATATATATATATATATATATATATATATATATATATATATATATATATATATATATATATATATATATATATATATATATATATTACCTTTTCTAATTCTAATTTTTATAGTTTTTCACCACCTGAGTCATTTCTGCTGTCGCCGTTATCACTAATTTCTTTTTCTACAAATTTTTTTTTTTTTTTTTTTTTTTTTTTTTTTTTTTTTTTTTTTTGAGCACTTCAAAATTTTTACTAATTTTTACAATAATCATTCTTTTCATCTTTTTCTTCATCTTCTTCTTCTTTGCTGTTACTCTTGTTTTCTTCATTTTCTTTCTTGTTCCTCTTACTTCTTGTATTTAAATTCTCTTTTTCATCTTTGTTTCCATTATCATCTTCATCAGTCTCTTCTTTCTCTTCATCTTCCTTTGTTTCTTCATCACTTTCATCTTTCTTAATATTTCGTTCCATTACTCCGTGACCAACGCCACTAGGTTGATCTATTTCTGTTTCTTCTTTATTATTTTTCTCTTTATTATCTTCTTTTTTATTATTTCCTTTAGATGATTCTTCTTCTTCTTCTCTCTTTCTTCGACACTCAGTGTAACTAGGTTTGTCTTTATCGTTTCCTCCGTCTTCGGATCTTTTATCATCTTTATTTGTATCTCCATCTTTACTCTCTGGTTCCTGGTGTTCTCTTTTCTCTCGATCATCTTCTTTATCATTTATATTGTCTTTCTGGTTATCTTCTTTTTCTTTTTCTTTATTTATATCTTCATCTTTACTCTCTGGTTCCTGGTGTTCTCTTTTCTCTCGATCATCTTCTTTATCATTTATATTGTCTTTCTGGTTATCTTCTTTTTCTTTATCTTTATTTGTATCTTCATCTTTACTCTCTGGTTCCTGGCCTTCTCTCTTTTGTCGATCTTCTTCTTTTTCATTTTTAATGTCTTTCTCGTTATCTTCTTCTTTTTCTTTATCTTTATTTGTATCTTCATCTTTACTCTCTTGTTCCTGGCGTTCTCTTTTCTCTCGATCATCTTCTTTATCATTTTTAATGTCTTTCTCGTTATCTTCTTTTTCTTTTTCTTTATTTGTATCTTCATCTTTACTCTCTGATTCCTGGTGTTCTCTTTTCTCTCGATCATCTTCTTCTTTATCATTTATATTGTCTTTCTCGTTATCTTCTTCTTTTTCTTTATCTTTATTTGCATCTCCATCTTTAATCTCTGGTTCCTGGTGTTCTCTCTTCTGTCGATCATCTTCTTTATCATTTATATTGTCTTTCTCGTTATCTTCTTCTTTTTCTTTATCTTTATTTGTATCTCCATCTTTAATCTCTGGTTCCTGGCGTTCTCTCTTCTGTCGATCATCTTCTTTATCATTTATATTGTCTTTCTGGTTATCTTCTTCTTTTTCTTTATCTTCTCCATCTTTATTTTTTTCTTCTTTTTCATCAGTTTTTAGATCTTCAGATTCTCTCTTCTTTTTTCTATCTTCTTTGTCATCATTATGGTCATCTTTATTCTCTTCTTCATCATAGTCATTTTTATCTTTTACTTTATCATCTTTAACTTCTTCATTATCTCTCTTCTTTCTTGTATTTTCAGCATTTTCATAATCGTCACATTCTTCCTCTTCTTCATCTTCATCTTCTTCTTCGCCTCTCTTGTCTCTTTTTTCTCTTTCTACTTTTTCTTCTGAATTGAATTTCGCATCACGTTTTGAGAATCCTTTTCCTATTGCTCTGCTTTCACTTGCTATTTCCCTGTTATATATATATATATATATATATATATATATATATATATATATATATATATATATATATATATATATATATATATATATATATATATATATATATATATATATATATATATATATATATATATATATACAGAGAATTTTTTAAGATCCTAAGGGTGAACATTCTCTGTCCAGAAACCCGAAACAAAAATTTTATCACACTATTATGAGAGCTGAATACTGTCTAACGCCACTTGCCCCAAAATAAAAGTAAAACTCTAATATGTGCTTTCATATTAAAAATGTGAAGACATCTAAAATTTTTAATCATAAGACAGAAAAAAAGTGTATATTTGAAACTGATTCATTCTCTCTCTAAAAACAAACCTATGTTGCCCAATTACATTATCGTTTGAAAATGCGTTAAAAGATGGTAAACCCCTTTCTTATAATGTTATTTTTAATATAAAACTATTTTAATATCCTTTAAAAAATCTAAACAGCCCCTCTTTATGGAGCACCAGTTTGTGAACCACTGATCTCAATAATTACCGAGTTAGAATTTTTGTGTATCTTTGTCAATATATCTATCTTTACATATATCATCCTAGTTAGTTAGAATTTTTACATATCTTTCTCAATATATCCATCTTTACATGTATCATCCTAGTTAGTTAGAATTTTCATATATCTTTCTCAATATATCTGTTTTTACTTGTATCATCCTAGTTAGTTAGAATTTTTACATATCTTTCTCAATATATTCATCTTTACATGTATCATCCTAATTAGTTAGAATTTTTACATATCTTTCTCAATATATCCATCTTTACTTGTATCATCCTAGTTAGTTAGAATTTTCATATATCTTTCTCAATATATCTATTTTTACTTGTATCATTCTATGTCTGTTTGAACGTTTATTCCTAAGATATATTCCAGTTCTAAACCTGTGGAATAATTTAAAAATAAAGCAAAATTTCAATTGCAAGTTCTTGGTAATCTTTTTAAGAACTTTTTACCCTCATGATTGTATCTAAACTTCCGAAACTTCATTTACAGATCATCTACAGAACTAGACAAATTCATCTTCATTAAAACAAGGGTCTTCTTAGGCTAAAACAAAACTCGCTCACTATGGCCCAGAAACACGTACCCTCTTACATCTCTTTACCTTTATACCCAGAATAAAAAAAAATAAATAGTATTTATACCCAAAG
>SEYY01019200.1:135000-157500 GCA_009176605.1 Armadillidium nasatum | reverse complement strand
ATATATATATAATATTATAATTTTTTTTTAAATTTTTTTTTTATTATTATTATTATATATATATATATATATATATATATATATATATATATATATATATATATATATATATATATATATATATATATATATATATATATATATATATATATATATAAAATTAAAAATAGCATGGGGAACAGGACTAGCAACCCGGCCCTATAATTACATCTCTTTGCTTTCAATAACTCCAGAACCAACATGGGAAACCATAGCTCCGAGAAGCATCTTCTAGAGGTCTCTGGAAGAATTTTTAAGTTTAATTTGAGACAGTGCCAGTGTCATTTAAAGGGTGAAAACCTCCCTGTGAGTTTAAATAAAACTCAAGGACTGGCACTGAAACCAACGAACCGTAAAACATGATCTTTAAGAGCACTTCAGAAGAAGGACTTTTAAAAGCAGATAGTCCCACTGACAGGGTGAAGACCCTTCCATGGAGAAGATGAAGAATATATATATATATATATATATATATATATATATATATATATATATATATATATATATATATATATATATATATATATATATATATATATATATATATATATATATATATATATATATATATATATATATATATATATATATATATATATATATATATATATATATATATATATATATATATATATATATATATATATATATATATATATATATATATATATATATATATATATATATATATATATATATATATATATATATATATATATATATATATATATATATATATATATATATATATACTACAGCGTCAGATGCTTTAGGAAATTGACTTCTCGCATTCCTCCACTATTACAGCGCCTTGAAGCACAAGGAGTGCCATGCATTCCCATGAATTTTATGTGAATATGGTATACCCCATTCTTGTTCATTGTGGTTCCTCCTCCTTTCCAATCACTTCTGTTCTGTGGAACTTTCTGCAATCATCTGTTTTTCCTGCTGTATTTAAAAATCCTTTCTGCAAGGCCTCGGTCCGCGCTCACCAAAGAGATCTGTGTTAGGCTGGGATTGGGTGTTTTTTTTATTATTATTATTATTTTATATTTCAGTCCCCTCCTGGAAAAAGACTCAATCCGTGGGCCGTGGTAAACTATATATATATATATATATATATATATATATATATATATATATATATATATATATATATATATATATATATATATATATATATATATATATATATATATATATATATATATATATATATATATATATATATATATATTCAATGTGGTCTCACTTTTATATGCAAGGTGCAACAATTTCTGGCTTCTGGCGCTAAGTCACTTGGCCGATAAAAATCATAAATTGTTTTTGACAAGTAATGTTTTATTCAAGCACAGTGACGATGTTTGAAGACGGAAGGGAGATCATCTTAGTAGCAATCGTTCTATAATTTTTTTCCTTTGTTCACTTGAGTATCAAGGGAGTGTACGTTATTTTTTAAATATACTGGAGCGCGTTATTTGATCTGAAGGATCTCTTTTGTTTCCTGAGAAACCTTTGGACTTGACGGGGATGTTTTATCTATAAAAAAGTACTTAAATTGAGGTTCTTCTCACTTTAATTAGATTGGATATATTTTGCTTTGAACTTCGATGTATCATTTTTTTTTGCATAGTAGGTCGAATGAAACAAGAACTCCCCCAATCTTTCTATGCAGGAATTTCTCGGTACACGAGTTAAAAAACTGTGATTGTCATGACAATCACAATCATGACTACAGTCATTATTGTCATGACTACCAAGGATAAATCACAAGTCTGAGAATCCGTTGAGCTTTATGGGAGTTGAAACTAAAGTAAAACTTCAGAAGAGACAACTGAACAAATCTTTCAGAACTTCGTGTTTGACTGTAAATTGTTGTCAACTAGTTCGTCAAACTAGTGGAGTACATGCCAAATAAAATTGTAGAAATTATTCTCTTAAAAGGGGAGTTACTCGCTGTCAGTTGGAATGTGCTAAGAATAACTAATTTTTTGTCTGATGTACTGTACATAATAAGTATTACAAAAGGAGATTGATTCACTAGCTTTCTATTAAAGACAAATTGTTGCTCTTTCTTAAACACTTCCAAGCAAATTTTCTATCATTTTCTATCACATTCTATACTTTATTGTTTATCTCCTTTGTGTTAATTATCTTCCAAATGTCACTTAATCTTCTATTCACTCTTACCTCGACAGCTACACCCTTCATTACTCTATTCAGTTTTAAAGATACCCATTAACAGAAAATTGTTATTGCTAGGTTTTTAACCTTGGAA
This sequence comes from Armadillidium nasatum, assembly GCA_009176605.1. Classification (NCBI taxonomy): domain Eukaryota; kingdom Metazoa; phylum Arthropoda; class Malacostraca; order Isopoda; family Armadillidiidae; genus Armadillidium; species Armadillidium nasatum. The sequence continues at coordinate 155,183 of SEYY01019200.1, read as the reverse complement.
CTACTGACCACTAAACTTTTTTAATTTCCATTTGGCGCAATGAAAACGTGGTTCTTCTCAATTCATTTAAAAGATAGTTCTTTCATCTATCTACTCATCATAATCTATCCGTACAACTGTACAACTTCTACGAAAACACACCTCAAATTTTCATGTTATTGGTATCTGTTCATTCATATATGTACTCCATCAATAAATCTTAAACATTTTTCCTTCCTTGAACACTTTCAAACTCCTTTAATTGAGTCATGTCGATCAGTGATCTCTATCAGAAGCAAGTTTTTCCTCATTTTTGGTGGGAACTATGTAGGCTCTGGCCATTTTTCCCGTTTTTTTTTTTTTTTTTTTTCTTCTTTTTTTTTGAAACCATTTTCTAAGGATCGTGAAATGGTTTTCTGGTAATTTATCTTTAAGTTCTCTCCAAATTTTAAGGAAAATAATAAGGAAATTATATTCGAATATTAATTACAAAATTACTGACCAATTTTAATGAAATGAAAATTTGAAGGTGATAAAACTAAAGCTTCATTATTTTATTTATTTATATTTAGATTTACATTTCATTATGTCGCTTCCTGCTTCTTTTTGAACGATTTCTGCAAAGAAATATATGTAATACGGAAAAATAAATATATATACCAATTATAATGTTGTTTATTAAAATAATATAAAAAATACAACTATTTTATACAACGTGGATGATAACAACACCAATGAATAAATAATATAACATAAAATTTATCTAATATTTGTTATTTATTTTTACTCATCAAAGTGTATGCACTATTTTTGGCTTTATGTATGCAATGTATTATTATGTGCAGCATGCCATTCTTTCTCTCACTTCAAGAACATCTAAAAGCTGGTATAGTGTTTTTAGCATACATTGTATGCCCTTTATTTCCTCTTCTATAGACTTGGAACAATCACCTTCAGTAGATGTCTGGTTTCCTGTTTTTGATAAATTATCTTTTGTTGAACCAGGTTTTTTATCTCCTTCTTTCTTTTCTTCTTTCCCGTTCTCCGTTTTCTCTTTATCTTTTCCCTCTTCAATTTTCTTTTCCCCTTCTTTTCCCTCTTCTTTTCCTTCTCCTTTGTCCTCATTCATCTTTTCCTCTCCACTTCCCTCTTTTTTTCCTCTCCACTTCCCTCTTTCTTTTCTTCTCCACTTCCCTCTTTCTTTTCTTCTCCACTTCCCTCTTTCTTTTCTTCTCCACTTCCCTCTATCTTTTCTTCTCCACTTCCCTCTTTCTTTTCTTCTCCACTTCCCTCCTTCTTTTCTTCTCCACTTCCCTCTATCTTTTCTTTTCCACTTTCCTCTTTCTTTTCTTCTCCACTTCCCTCTTTCTTTTCTTCTCCACTTCCATCTATTTTTTCTTCTCCACTTCCCTCTATCTTTTCCTCTCCACTTCCCCCTATCTTTTCTTCTCCACTTCCCTCTTTCTTTTCTTCTCCACTTCCCTCTTTCTTTTCTTCTCCACTTCCCTCTATTCTTTTCTTCTCCACTTCCCTCTTTCTTTTCTTCTCCACTTCCCTCTATCTTTTCTTCTCCACTTCCCTCTATCTTTTCCTCTCCACTTCCCTCTATCTTTTCTTCTCCACTTCCCTCTATCTTTTCTTCTCCACTTCCCTCTATCTTTTCTTCTCCACTTCCCTCTATCTTTTCTTCTCCACTTCCCTCTATCTTTTCCTCTCCACTTCCCCCTATCTTTTCTTCTCCACTTCCCTCTATCTTTTCTTCTCCACTTCCCTCTTTCTTTTCTTCCACTTCCCCTATCTTTTCTTCTCCACTTCCCCCTTCTTTTCTTATCTTTTCTTCTCCACTTCCCCCTATCTTTTCTTCTCCACTTCCCCCTACTTCCCTCTTTCTTTTCTTCTCCACTTCCCCCTATCTTTTCTTCTCCACTTCCCCCTATCTTTTCTTCTCCACTTCCCTCTTTCTTTTCTTCTCCACTTCCCTCTATCTTTTCTTCTCCACTTCCCTCTTTCTTTTCTTCTCCACTTCCCTCTATCTTTTCTTCTCCACTTCCCTCTTTCTTTTCTTCTCCACTTCCCTCTATCTTTTCTTCTCCACTTCCCTCTATCTTTTCTTCTCCACTTCCCTCTATCTTTTCTTCTCCACTTCCCTCTATCTTTTCTTCTCCACTTCCCTCTATCTTTTCTTCTCCACTTCCCTCTATCTTTTCTTCTCCACTTCCCTCTATCTTTTCTTCTCCACTTCCCTCTATCTTTTCCTCTCCACTTCCCTCTATCTTTTCTTCTCCACTTCCCTCTTTCTTTTCTTCACCACTTCCCTCTATCTTTTCTTTTCCACTTCCCTCTTTATTTTCTTCTCCACTTCCCTCTATCTTTTCCTCTCCACTTCCCTCTTTCTTTTCTTCTCCACTTCCCTCTATCTTTTCTTCTCCACTTCCCTCTATCTTTTCTTCTCCACTTCCCTCTATCTTTTCTTCTCCACTTCCCCCTATCTTTTCTTCTCCACTTCCCCCTATCTTTTCTTCTCCACTTCCCCCTATCTTTTCTTCTCCACTTCCCCCTATCTTTTCTTCTCCACTTCCCTCTATCTTTTCTTCTCCACTTCCCTCTTTCTTTTCTTCTCCACTTCCCTCTATCTTTTCTTCTCCACTTCCCTCTATCTTTTCTTCTCCACTTCCCTCTTTCTTTTCTTCTCCACTTCCCTCTTCCCCTAATGTTGAATTTCCTGATCCTGCATCAGTGGTATTTTGGCTGTTAGGATCAATATCCCTGTAAGTAAAGAAGGCATAATCTAGGATTAGAAAGATATATGTAATAACAGAACTATAAATAAAATGAAATTATTTAAAATATAGGTTAATCTAAGCTATTTTAAAATAATTAAATAGTAAAAAATATTTAAGTACTAAAAAAATTAAGTACCAAAATGAAATTAGGTATAAAAAAAATTAGGTACTAAAAAATTTACCCCAAAAAAATTAAGTACTAAGAAAATTAGAAATAAAAAAATTAAGTATTAAAAAAAAATTAAGTACTAAAAAATTTAAATACTAAAAAAATTAAGTACTAAAAAATTTAAGTTCTAAAAATAATTAAGTACTAAAAAAAAAAAATACTAAACATCTTTCAGAAGGAACATAGATTCGAGATCTCGTGTGGATCCTTAGCAGAAACTACCAAGAAAATTTCCCTCCTCAAATAGGGCAATGCCCTTGACGTGGAATTTTTTTTATATAAAAAGGTAAAAAGATAAATGAAGAAATAAATAAATAAATAAAATAGAATCAGAATATCATGAAAACTAAACCAGTAAAATCCAAGAACCAATTTATAAAATAAATTTAAAAAATTATAAATTATAATTTATTCTCTAACTGGATGTATTTCATAATTCAAATGACTAAATTTCATTATTTTCTCACATTCTAACGGCAAATTCAATATATTAGTTGCTCTTGTTTTGGACTGATTTTCTTATTGAATGTTTTATAAATTACAAATAAAAATTTATACATAATAGGAACCTGAACTTCTAATTCAGAACCTAATATGTTACAAGGAATCCTCTGAATTTCATGAAATCCTGATAATCTAAATGAATTTTTGAATAAATAAGTACATTCCTTTAAAATTTGATTCTGTAACTGAATGTTTTATTCTTGTATTTTCAAAAGACTCAAAATTTTGAGAATATGACCCTCTAATAAATGTTTATATATAACAAATAACCTCTTAATTTTCATAAAAACCTGCCATATTTAACAAATGACTATCTATATATCATTAAAATCTGGCTCTGTAACTCAGTTCCGCATTATTTAAAAGAAGCAAGGACCACATTAAATTGTTTCGTCTCTGTCTGTCTATCAATTTCGGACCTTCCTTTACTACTAAAAACGTGCTCAAATTCAACCTGTGCTGAAGAGGGAAATTCCTTTCAACTCTCCAGTTATCTTGGTATGTTTAACCTCTGTACTATCCTAAGTTTTCAAATTTTTTCTTTACTAAAAACTTTGTAGGCATTTTAATTCTTCAAATCTAACCTTTGATATCCAAAATGGCTTTCTTAATGAACGCTCTACTGCTTATCTTCTTTGATTCGGTGAATCTTTTTCAATAGCACTTTTTATATTGAGAGCCTTCAATAAGATCTGGCAGAAAGCTTTGATTTCTATTTTCCATTTTTCGTTATATATTCTTTTCTCTGATTTCCTTTCCGCTCGTTCTACAGCAACAGTATAAATGGCTGTAACCTCCTTTAAATCTATCAATTTTATTGTTCCTCAGAATCTGTCCTATCCCTAACAACTCTATTTTTACTTTTCTTCAATGACTTTCATCTTTTACCTCATCACCTACCCACTCTTACCCTGACTATTCCACCCTACATTACTCCTTTCACTATAAAAGATTTCCCCTTCAATCTTAAATGTCCCCTGCTATTTTGAAAACAAAAAAACACTGAAATCTGATCTTTTTTGCATTTCTAATTGAATCAGTGAAAACCTGTTTGTTTTCAATGCTTCAAAAACTCATATACTTCATCTATATCCATTCATCAAAATCTTCCACGTAACTATAATAGCTTTTAAAACTCTGAGCCTTCTCCTATTCTTAATATTCTTGGTATTTCCTTTTCTAGTAAATTCTCATAGAGATGCCAAAATATTTCTCTCACTAAAAAAGTTTCTAAGAGATTTGATGTTCAGAGAAGTTTTCTGAAATTCTTCACATAACCGCAGTTGCTTGCTCTTTATAAGGACGTTGGAATTTCTTGTATGCTAGGATTTTAACCTTGGAACTACTGACCACTAAACTTTTTTAATTTCTAGTTGGTGCAGTGAAAACATGGTTCTTCTCAATTCCTTGAAAGATAGTTCTTTCATCTATCTACTCATCATAATCTTTCCATACAACTGTACAACTTCTACGAAAACACGCCTCAAATTTTCATGTTATTGGTATCTGTTCATTCATATGCGTACTCCATCGGTAAATCATAAACATTCTTCCTTCCTTGAACACTTTCAAACTCCTTTAATTTAGTACTTAATTTTTTTAATACTTAATTTTTTTATTTCTAATTTTCTTAGTACTTAATTTTTTTGGGGTAAATTTTTTAGTACCTAATTATTTTTGGTACTTAATTTATTTTTGGTACATAATTTTTTTAGTACTTAAATATGTCACGTCGAGCAATAAAGCAAGTTTTTCCTCAATTTTGGTGGGAACTATGTGGGCTCTGACCTTTTTCCCAGATTTTTATTTTTTTAAATTTTTTTTAATGAAACAATTTTCTAAGGATTATGAAATGGTTTTCTGGTAACTTATCTTTGAATTCTCTCCAAATTTTAGGGAAAATAATCAGGAAACTATATTCTAATATCAATTACAAAATTACTGACCAATTTTAATGAAATTTAAATTTGAAGGAATAAAACTAAAGTTTCATTATTTTATTTATTTATATTTTGATGTACTACATTTCATTTTGTAGATTTACATTTCATTTTGTCCATTCCTGCTTCTTTTTGAACGATTTCTGCAAAGGAATATATGTAATCCGGAAAAATAAATATGTATACCAATTATGATGTTGTTTATTAAAATAATTTAAAAAATACAATGACTATTTTATACAACGTGGATGATAACAACAGCAGGAATAAATAATATAACATAAAATTTATCTAATATTTGTTATTTATTTTTACTCAGCAAAGTGTATGCACTATTTTTGACTTTGTGTATGTAATTTATTATTATGTGCAGCATGACATTCTTTCTCTGTCTACAAGAACAGCTGAAAGCTGGTATAGTGTTTTTAGCATACATTGTACGCCCTTTATTTCCTCTTCTATAGACTTGGAACAATCACCTTCAGTAGATGTCTGATTTCCTGTTTTTGATAAATTATCTTTATCTTCAGATTTCTCTTTGTCCTCATTCTTCTTTTCTTCTCCACTTCTTCCCTCCATCTTTTCTTCTCCACTTCCTTCTTTCTTTTCTTCTCCACTTCCTTCTTTCTTTTCTTCTCCACTTCCCTCTTTCTTTTCTTCTCCACTTCCCTCTTTCTTTTCTTCTCCACTTCCCTCTTTATTTTCTTCTCCACTTCCCTCTTTCTTTTCTTCTCCACTTCCCTCTATCTTTTCTTCTCCACTTCCCTCTTTCTTTTCTTCTCCACTTCCCTCTATCTTTTCTTCTCCACTTCCCTCTTTCTTTTCTTCTCCACTTCCCTCTTCCCCTAATGTTGAATTTCCTGATCCTGCATCAGTGGTATTTTGGCTGTTAGGATCAATATCCCTGTAAGTAAAGAAGGCATAATCTAGGATTAGAAAGGTATATGTAATAACAGAACTAAATATAAAATGAAATTATTTAAAATATAGGTTAAACTAAGCTATATAAAAATAATTAAATACTAAAAATTATTTAAAAACTAAAAAATTATTTAAGTACTAAAAAAATTATGTACCAAAAATAAATTAAGTACCAAAAAAAATTAGGTACTAAAAAATTTACCTCCAAAAAATTAAGTACTAAGAAAATTAGAAATAAAAAAATTAAGTATTAAAAAAATTAAGTACTAAATAAAATTAAGTACTAAAATATTTCGGTACTAAAAAAATTAAGTACTAAAAAAATTTAAGTTCTAAAAATAATTGAGTACTAAAAAAAATAAATACTAAACATCTTTCAGAAGGAACATATTAGATTCGATCTTTCGTGTGGATCCTTGGCAGAAACTACCAAGAAAATTTCCCTCCTCAAATAGGGCAATGCCCTGGACGTGGGATTTTTTTTTATATAAAAAAGGTAAAAAAATAAATAAATAAAAAAAAAATCAAAATATCATGTAAATATCCAAGAACCAATTGATAAAACAAATTTAAAAAATTATAAATTATAATTTATTCTCTAACTGGATGCATTTCATAATTCAAAAGACTAAATTTCATTATTTTCTCACATTCTAACGGCAAATTCAATATACTTGTTACTATTATTATGGACTGATTTTCTTATTGAATGTTTTATAAATTACAAATAAATATCTATACGTAATAGGAACCTGAGCTTCTAATTCAGAACCTTATATTACAAACAATTCTCTGAATTTCATGAAAACCTGATAATCTAACTGAATTTTTGAATAAATAACTACATTCCTTTAAAATTTGATTCTGTAACTGAATATATTTTTTCTTGTATTTACAAAAGATTCAAAATTTTGAGAATATGATCTAATAAATGTTTAAATATAACAAATAACTTCAATTTTCATAAAAAACCTGGCATATTTAACAAATGGCTATCTATATTTCATTAAAATCAAAGTCTCTATCTAAATCAATTTAGCATTATTCAAAAGCAGGAAGAACCACATTAAGTTGTATATTTCGACCTTCCTTTACTACTAAAAACGTGCTCACATTCAGCCTGTGATGAAGAAGGGAACTCCTTTCAACTCTCCAATTACCATCGTATGTTTAACCTCTGTACTATCCTAAGTTTTCGAATTTTTCCTTTACTAAAAGCATTGTAAGCATCTTATTTCTTCTAATCTAACCTTTGATATCCAATATGGCTTTCTTAATGAGCGCTCTTCTGTTGATCTTCTTTGATTCGGTGAATCTTTTGCTATAGCATTTTTTATATTGAGAGCCTTCAATAGGGTCTCGCAGAAAGCTCCTATTTCTATCTTCCATTTTTTGTTATATATTCTTTTCTCTGATTTCCTTTCCGCTCGTTCTACAGCAACAGTATAAATGGCTAGAAGTTCATCCTTTTAATCTATCAATTTTAGTGTTCCTCAGAATTTTTCCTATACCTAACTCTAATTTTGCTTTTCTTCAATGACTTTTCATCTTTTACCTCATCACCTACCTACTCTTACCCTGACTATTCCACCTTCCATTACTCCTTTCACTCTAAAAGATTTCCCCTTCAATCTCAAATGTCCCCTGCTATTTGAAAAAAACACTGAAATCTGATCTTTTTTGCATTTCTAATTGAATCAGCGAAAACATGGTTGTTTTCAATGCTTAAAAAACTCATATCCTTCATCTATATCCATTCGTCAAAATCTTCCATGGAACTATAATAGCTTTGAAGACTCGAGCCTTCTCCTATCCTTAATATCCTTGGTATTTCCTTTTGGGCACAAATATATATATTAGTACGAAATAGTCACACTGTTAAGATCTTATAATGATAATTTGTTGTGATTATAAAATCAATTACTAATTAAATATTCCTTCGACTCGCCGGGAGAATTACGAGACGTGAGTCCCTACCCTGTTTATGTCAGATGCCGAAGTCTCATTCTCATGCTCAAGCTCTTTCTTTTGATGAATGCCTGTTACGTCATAAGAGAAGCTTGTCTCTTATTGGAAAATTTGAACTCTGTTCTTCACTAAAACAAACAATGCGCATAAAGAGAGAATTCCTGTTTATCACGGGGGTGGAAGATAACTTCATTTCAGGTCATTTATTCCTCTCCTCAAAATTTTCAACCTTGGAAGATATTTGAAAATTTTGCAAATGATCCCTTGTAATTATAAAACTGGTATTAATCCGACGTAATCAACCATTTATTTAATACTGAAAATTGTTAGATAATTACAGCAAAATTTTTCTTTAAATGGCTACTTTAAAAGTCTTGGAGGTGCACACAGAAAAGTAATTCAGCCTTCACTAATTTCCAATCAGATGTAAGCTCTAGAACTTTTTCAGGCGAACTTCGCTGTACTTCTTACTTCTTATCCTTATTTGTCACCTGATTTTTTGCAGGCGAGTCCGCTTACTTCTTACTTCTTAACCATCGGTACCTAAAGATCATTCATTTTCAAGAACTTTTCTGTTTCCACGTTGGAACTCCAGATAGATTCCCCAGAGCTAATTTCCTCGCTTTCGTTTTGATTACTAAAGTTCCATTTACCATTTAAATGGTAATCGTTTTTCTATTTTTTCCGAAAGATCTTGCCTTTCTTATGTTTTTTATTCTATTTGTTAATTTCTTTTTTTTTCTCTCTCTCTCTCTCAAGCTCGACGAATGCTCTCAAACTGCTTCACGTGTGTACCAGAAAATCGCACGAGCTCCAATGGTATTTATGGACGCAATCAAGTTGACTGCATTTAAACTTTTTTTTTTCTCGGCAAAATTTTCTTGTTTATTTTTCTTTCTTTATTTTTTCTTTTTTCATAGCGAGTTAGGGGTCCTTAAGGCAGCTAATAACTAATCATAACTATTACCACCATTTCATTATTATTATTATTATTATTATTATTATTATTATTATTATTATTATTATTATCATTTTCACTATTGTTTCCCTTATCTTCGTTCTCATTATTATTATCAATCTTATTATAACTATAGTTAACACTGATCAATATTATCATTATCTCATTTTCACTGTTACTACAATCGTCATTATTATTATTATTATTATTATTATTATTATTATTATTATTATTATTATTATTATTATTTCTTTTACTATTATTATATTCTTACTTATGCATATTCTGAGCACTAATCTCAAAATATATTTTTCAGTTAATTACATTTAATTCACTAATCTTAATTTCTAACTGTTACTATTATTATTACAAAATCAGCTTACTATAATTTTATTCATATACTATAATGTTCAAAATTACATATTTTAACATCGATTTGCATTATTTTCTTTTCCTCTTCAACTTTTTTTTTTTTTTTGATGAAGAATGTACGAATAGTTGTGTGTGTGTATGTGTGTGTGTGTGTGTGTGTGTGTGTGTGTGTGTGTGTGTGTGTGTTGGAACCGTCGGGTACCCTTGCCTTTTTTCCTAAGGGTGGGATAGGGAGGTAATTTTGAGGGGGATTTTGATCTTGGTTATTTTTTCTTTTCTCTTCAAGCGTTGGTAACTTGAGTCTCTCTTTCTCTCTTTCTTCCTTCGGATTGGGAATATATCGGTTTATAGCTTTCGAGTTCGAAATCCACTTTTACAGCAAAAGCTTTGTCCCTGTTTTTAGTAGAACTTGTTTCTGTAGAATATATATTTTTTTTATTTCGATAAAATTAATATTTATACTAATGTTTATTAATCAGAACGTTGGGATGACGGCAAGTCACTATGTGCATTCACCACTTGTAAAAAAAAGGGATAAACCCAAACATTAATCCTTTGTAGCCTTTATTAAGTGAGCAAATGCGAAGAAATGGTAACTGAAGCAACAATGATTCAGGCAAATTATCGTAATTCACAAATTGGGCACAAATATAAATAAATTAGCACGAAATAGTTGCACTATTAAAATCTTCTAATGATAATTAGTTGTGATTATAAAATGTATTAGTAATTAAGTATTCCTTCGACTCGCCGGGGAAATTACGAGACGTGAGTCCCTACCCTGGCTATGTTAAATGCAGAAGACTCACTCATGCCCAAGCTCCTTCCTCTAATGAATGCCTGTTACGTCATAAGAGAAGCTTGTCTCTTATTGGAGGGTTTAAACTCTGTTCTTCAATAAAATAAGCAGTGGGCATAAAGAGAGTTCCTGTTTATTATGGAGGGGGAGGGGAGGGCAACTTCAATTCATATATATATATATATATATATATATATATATATATATATATATATATATATATATATATATATATATATATATATATATATATATATATATATATATATATATATACGAGGTGAGATTAAAAAATACGGTGAATGAAATTGTATAGCAACAACTGATGATGCTACATCCATATAGCCTTATCTGAGATAGTCAGTGTCTGGTTTGAGCAAGTTGTGACTCATCAGTCGACTTCGAGAGCAGGAAGAGTGAGGTCGTGTATACCGTGTCTGTCGTGAATCATGGATTTTGAACAACGTTTTAACATTAAGCTTTGTTATAAGTTGCCAAAAAGTTCCAAAGAAGCTTATTAAATGTTAAAATCAGTGTATGGCGATAATGTGGTAACTCTGAAGACTGTTTACAAGTGGTATGAGCGATTTAAAAGTGGAAATAAGTCGGTTGAAGACGAGCAACGGTTGGGGAGTCCCTTGACCTCAAAAACTGACGAAAACGCTCAGAAAGTGGCAAAAATGGTTCGTTCAAACAGGCGATTGACTTTTTGAGAGCTTACTGAAGAAATGAACATCTGGTACGGGTTCGTGCAAAATATTTTAACAGATAATTTGCAAATGAGACGAGTGAGTGCGAAATTTGTTCCCAGACTTTTGACTAATGAACAGAAGGAAAGTCGTGTTTTCTGTATGCGTGGAATTGAAGGATCGTCTTCATGCAGATCCCGACTTCATGGCCAAAATTATAACTGGAAATGAAAGTTGGGTGTATGGCTATGACCCTGAGACAAAAATGCAGAGCTTTCAGTGAAAACGAGTGCCTCTCCTCGCCTTTAGAAGGAGTCAAAGTCGAACTTCAAGGTCATGCTCATAATTCACGACAGAACACAGTATACACGACCTCACTCTTCCTGCTCTCGAAGCCGATGATGAGTCACAATTTGTTCAAACCAGACACTGACCATCTCAGGCTATCGGACATTTTACTTCATATGGATGTAGAATCATCAGTTTTTGCTATACAATTTCATTCACCGTATTTTTTTTATCACACCTTATATATTAGGTGGCCACCATATGAATTAAAGAGCTAAAATTACAAGAGTTATTTAATTTTATAAAATCGTTTTTCTATTTTCAAAAGTTTTCGAAGGCTGAATACGGCCCGCGGGCCTTATAAGTTTATCACTTATATTAGGATTGTTTATATGTTTCAAATGAATTCTTTTATAGTTTTTGAGAGCCTGACTTTCGAATTATGTTTTGTATATAATAAATTTACACAAGAAATTTTATATTTTTATTTACCTTTTAAAAAGTTTCCTTAACTCCACTTCCATCTCTTCTTCTTCTTTGGAGTTGGAAATGTGCACCAGTAATGAAATCAAGACCATTATTAAGAAGATCCTAGCAAAAAATTGAATACTTTTTATTATTTGTAATTTACTTGATTGTTATTTAAAAAAAAAAAATACAATTTTCAGATTTTCGCTGAAATGTATTTTTTTCCCTTCAAATAATAAAATATGTTAAATGCTTTTGTGATAAAAAATAAACATTCAGAAATATTATAGAGTAATAATAATAATAATAGAATCATTTCAGAATTTCACGCCAGTCCCTAAGGACGTAAATACCAGTATGTCACACATTTTTTGAGAAATTGCTGAAAACGTAAAAAAAAAATAAAATAAAAAAAATAAAAATAAAAAAATAGGAAATTGAAAAATTCGTTCGTATTTTAACGCTTGTTTTTGGGATCTTCAAATTTCCAGTAAAATTTAACTAACATTAAACATCTAAGGTCTTGAATAATAATAGCGTGAGTTATTGCTTGTAGATTCTCCTATAAATTTATAGGTTTTGATACAGATTCCTCATAATGTACTGAAAAGCACATTCATAGTAATAATAATTAAAACAAACTCATTGGATTTATGTACTCTAAGTTACATATTTCCTTCACTAATAGTGTGCTTATTACACTTCGATAATGATTTCTCACCATGCTACAAAAAAATCTTTTTTAAAAAAATAAAAATTTTAGAAATATTATTTCCCCAGCGGAAACAAACAAACTTTCCTAAACTTAGAAGGAAAACTGCATATCTCTTTGTAACAAAATAAAAAATAAATTAAAAATCTGATAATGTTAAAATAAAAAAGGTGATTTTCAAATCAAAATTGTTTGTCAGAACGATATATTTAATATATTTAATAACTTTCTTGTAAGTGGAAAAACAATTTTCTTTTTAGTGAGTTATCTTGTTCTAATTACATGCTGATTTATATGAAATTATTCGTAGACCATAAACTTAATCATAATGATACCACACCACTTTTGGAGACAAAAGAGCAACCAAAGAATAGATATTACTTGACAATAGGATTGATAAGACCTTTCCTCCGAAGATAACCTACTTCGTTGATTTCTTTTCAGAAATTAAGACACTAAACTCGTTTATGCAAGGTAATAATTGATTTACCACTGAGTGTGGGGATGGATTGCATTTTTTTTTGTAAAGAAACTAGAGTTGTATTAGTTACTGTCTACAACTGGAGATCTTTTAGTTTTTCTGTAACTCTCAAGAATCCATCTCTAATTGCTAATTTATCAGTTCCATTAAAGAGAATCAGGACTCGTTGACTACAACTTTATATTTTTTTTATTTTTTTAAAAAAAATTCACATCTCACGGGCATTGCCCTATTCGAGGAGAGGGACTTTTCTAGGTAGTATATACCTAGGATCCCCAAGTGGGATCGAACCGGCGCCCTCAAGCACGTGAGTCAAGCACTCTACCGTTTGAGCCACGGTAGACGGTAAAGAAGTAGTATCTCAATTTAACTGAACGATTCAAGGATATGTGGTTAGCATTGATTATTTAGAATTGGTGAAAATATATAAGAAATGATGAGAAAAAGCAGAAAATATTGAATTTGTTTCCTTCAGGAAGGCAACTTTTCTAAATGAAAATTTCAGATCTCTTCTTTACCAAGGTTCTGGCTTAAATTTTTCATTAAATGCCTTGTAGATTTATCACATTGCTTGATTGCGCTAATTTTAACCACTCACCAATGGGGAAAAAGCATTTTCATTAGTGAGAAGAATTAAAATAAAAGGAAGGAATCGAATTTGTGGGTGCTTAGTCAAAACCATTGCCGCTTATTAATGAACGTATTGTTGAAAAAGTATTGCCAGCCATCACATTTGAAGATTAAATATAAGGGTAAGTTAGTGTTAATAATTTTTATTTCATTTTATTCATACACGGTAAAAATTGCCGTAAGTGGAAAAAATGTCACAGTAAAATTTTCAGTAGAGAAAAGACGTTAAACATAAGGAAGTCGATTCAACGATTTATTTTCTAATAAGAAATAAACTGAAAAAAAATTGTTGTGACATATATGCCACTTGTCCCAACGATTCGTTAGAACAATTTTTGCTGCGTAGCTTTGGATTCTCAAGTTTATTTGGTGATAATGCAATTAGTTGAGTCACTGAAGGCGGTAACTGGCTCTTAAAAAGTTAAGAATCACTGCCATTGGCAAATCAAGTACCTTAAACATACAATTTCTCTTCGAAAATCTTAATTTCCTCAATATTTAAATTTTAAATAACATCCACTGAATTTTTATATTGTTAAACGAAAGGTCAATAACATTCCCATCTTGCTATCACTCATTCCTAACGAAGCTAAGAACAATTTTTTTTAAAAATCACATTACTTTTCTTTTTATATATATTTCAGTTACACTTTTTATTCTTTTCTTTCAAAGCATGATTTAATTTAACTCTCTCTCTCTCTCTCTCTCTCTCTCTCTCTCTCTCTCTCTCTCTCTCTCTCTCTCTCTCTCTCTCTCTCTCTCTCTCTCTCTCTCTCTCTCTCTCTCTCTCTCTCTCTCTCTCTCTCACACACACACACAAATAAATTTTCATCTTGGAGAACCACTAGGTAAATGTAACTTTACCAATGGGGTGTAAAAATTATTATTATTATTATTATTATTATTATTATTATTATTATTATTATTATTATTATTATTATTATTATTTATATCATCAATTTCTCTTCAAAAATCTTAATTATTATTATTATTATTATTATTATTAAAATTCATTAAAATTATTTTTATTATTATTATCATTATTATTATTGTTATTATTATCACTATAGTTGTATTATTTTTATTATTATTATTATTATTATTATTTAATTATTATTATTATTATTATATTTTATTTTATTATTTTACAAAAAATTCGTTAAAAGTAGTAGAATTAATTTTTTATAAAAAAAAAAAAAAAATAACAATAAATAAATTAATACTTACTTCATTTTCGTTAATTTGAGTTTTAAAAAGGAAAATATAAAATTTAAGACCACATTAATTTACTTAAATTTTAATTTTACCCTATTAAATTTTTAATTAATTAATTAATTAATTAATAATATGAAAATAATTTTAGAAAAATAAAAAATTTAAAAAAAAGAAAAGATTTTATTTTAATAATTATTACACCTGAGAACGAAGACCGTTTAATTCTTACAAAATTTGAGAAATGATTTCGAAAATTATTTTGAGTTTTTGGCGTTTGTTTTTATTTCTTATTAAAACAAAGTAAATTTGTATATACTTTTCAAAATATAATTATATATATTATATATATATATATATATATATATATATATATTATATATATATATATATTATAATATATATATATATTTATATATAATATATATATATATATATATATATATATATATATTGCGTGTGTGTTTGTCTGTGATGTTAGTGTAAATGTTGCAAAATAAAAAATGGTCAATAAAATAGAAAAACTCTCTCTCTCCTCTCTCTCTCTCTCTCTCTCTCTCTCTCTCTCTCTCTCTCTCTCTCTCTCTCTCTCTCTCTCTCTAATATATTAGTTTTTAAGTTGACGTCATAGCAATTTTGCTATTTGTAATATCATGAATATATAAATTTGATTTATTAATTGAAATACGGGATAAAAGACATCATAATGGCAGCTTACTTACAGCCCCAAAGCTATCTGTCAGAAAATGTTAAATTAACGTAACCGAATGATTGTGGCTTCCCCCCCTTCCCCCCCCTCAAAAAAAAAACTAAAAAATTTAAAACGAAATTTCAACGCTGAAAAATAAAATATAATATATATATATATATATATATATATATATATATATATATATATATATATATATATATATATATATATATATATATATATATATATATAATATATATAAATTTTTTTTTTCATTTTTTTTTTTTTTCTTGTTTTTTTTTTAAGCCACCTATTAATATTACCCAAATGTGTCCATTAATAATAATAATAAAATAATAATAATAATAATAATAATAATAATAATAATAATAATAATAATAATAATAATAATAATAAACGAAAAATGTAAACTTTTTAATTAAAGTTTTTACTAGTAAAAATAAGTTGAACTGTTCATATCAAGTTCGGTTCATTTTTTTTTTTATTATTTTTTATTTTTTTATGTTCATAAAATAAATCTTGTTTTTGTCTTTTTGTATTTCTGATATTTCCATGTTGATTAATTTCAGTCACAGAGTTATTTTAATTGTTTTCTTCTAAAGATGTGAATGAATCTCTTTACTGAATAAATTAATTATTCAATTCTTTATTTAATTTTGTTTTTTTTTTCTTTTTCTTTTTTTTTTCTTGAAGGAATAAAAAGATATTAAAATTTGAATATGCGAAGAGATTATCAGTGTTTTACGATACTGAATTTTAGATAAAAATTTTCTAGTAGTATGGTTGTAAAATTTTAATTTACTCTATTAATGCTCTTCTTCCACTATTCCCTTCTTCATTACGATGGTCTTTTCTATTTTTCCATATTCCTTCTTCTTTTTATCTCACTTCAAGTATTACTCCTACGTGTGCTTTCTGCATCTGTTGTGAAACGACAGTAAAAAAGAAAATTCTTTTTGTCACTCTGATTAACTTTGGGATAAATGATTTTGAGTTTGATTAACTTTGGGATAAATGATTTTGAGTTTGATTAACTTTGGGATAAATGATTTTGAGTCTGATTAACTTTGGGATAAATGATTTTGAGTCTGATTAACTTTGGGATAAATGATTTTGAGTCTGATTAACTTTGGGATAAATGATTTTGAGTTTGATTAACTTTGGGATAAATGATTTTGAGTTTGATTAACTTTGGGATAAATGATTTTGAGTTTGATTAACTTTGGGATAAATGATTTTGAGTCTGATTAACCTTGGGATAAATGATTTTGAGTCTGATTAACTTTGGGATAAATGATTTTGAGTCTGATTAACTTTGGGATAAATGATTTTGAGTCTGATTAACTTTGGGATAAATGATTTTGAGTCTGATTAACTTTGGAATAAATGATTTTGAGTCTGATTAACCTTGGGATAAATGATTTTGAGTCTCATTAACTTTGGGATAAATGATTTTGTCTTTGATTAACTTTGGGATAAATGAGTTTGAAAAACAAGCTTCTAGCGCACTCCTGATGAACTACTGTATAGTGTCGATTTCGAACTGTATGATTGTTGTTGTTAGAAAATACAATGTCTTAATATCCGTTAGTCAAGGTTGGTGCCCTTCGAAAATCTTCCCTGTTGAAGAAATTGCTGATATTGTGATTTCTAACAACAACAATCTAAATTAAATAGAAAGAGAAGTCCGATCTCGTATTACAAACTCATTCTAAGAGACTGCCATCATATTTTAATCGATTAAAATTTGATACTATCACTTCAAAAATTGTCCTAACGAATCGTTGGGACAAGTGGTAAAAATTTAACAACAAATTATTTTTTCAGTTATTTATTTTATTAAAAAATAAATCGGTGAAGCGACTTTCTTATGTTTAACATATCTTTTCTCTATTGACAATTTTATTGTCACATTTTTCCCCCTTGTCCCAACGATTCGTTAGGACAACTTTTGCAGTGATATAGTATGCAACTTGAAACAATACAAAACAAGGTCGGAAAAAAAGATTTTTCTTTTCTAAATTTATTGCAATTTAATTAGATGAGGCATCACAAAAATTATAATGATAAACAATTCAAGCTTAAATAATATTGAGGGCCTTATTTAATAATGTATATATTATAAAAGAATAATGATAAAATATTTCATAATATTAAATGACAAAATTATTTTCATATTTTTCACTCTAAAATGTTTTCAAAGAACTTTTATAATCTCTTAAAATATCTGAGAACTTTGAAATTAATAATAGAAGGATATAGCATTAAATACACTTAATATATATATATTATATATATATATATATATATATATATATATATATATAATATATATATATATATATATACTATATATATATATATATATATATATATATATATATATATATATATATATATATATATATATATATATATATATATATATATATATATATATTATATATATATATATAATATATATATATATATATATATATATATATATATATATATATATATATATATATATATATATATATATATATTACCTTGTAATAATAATAAAAATTTTTGTTTCCTTTTAAGGAAAAAAATTTACTGTACTGTATTTATATACATATATACTTTTTCCGTCAGAAGGCTCTTAGAGCAAAAGCTACGCCCATACCTAGTGCCTCTAGGCATAATGGCACCCCTCTTATATTGACGAATTTCTCGTTTTCCGCTGTTTTTTTGGCCTTTTTCCACCCTTTGGGCGTTCCTTCTTAAAAGGTTGTACTGATTGCTCCACAAAAACGCCCAAACTTTTATCAAGACCCTCTTTGACAATATCTAAGACTGGATCTACTACGTCATCTGCTCCACTTTTTCTACTGCAGATTCTTTTAATAATTCTATTTAAAAAAAAAAAAAAAAAAATGGGAAAGAAATATATTCAAAATTGAATGCTCAAAATCAACTCTATTTGACTCATTCTTTACTTCAAACCTAATTCACACTTTTTATATGAAAGATACTACTACTACTACTACTGCTACTACTACTAATAATAATAATAATAGAAAAATAATTATTATTATCATTTGATAAAAATTACTGTTTTCGTTAAATTTTTCTACTATTAAATTTTTATATAAATCCATAACACAGTCAAAAAATAAGAAAAAATAAATAATTAATAATAATAATAATAATAATAATAATAATAATAATAATAATAATAATAATAATAATAATAATATAATAATATATTAAAATTAAATTATATATATATATATATATATAATATATATATATATATATATATATATATATATAATATATATATATATATATATATATATATATAATATATTATATATATATATATATATATATATATATATTAAATAAATTCACTTACGTTCGTCCACTCACGATTGATATCAGCATGATGGATAAATATAAATTAAATTATTAACCTGTAATATATATATATATTTATATATATATATATATATATATATATATATATATATATATATATATATATATATATATATATATATATATATATATATATATATATATATATATATATATATATATATATATATATATATATAATATATATATATATATATATATATATATATATATATATATATATATATATATATATATATATATATATATATATATATATATATATATATATATATATATATATATATATATATATATATATATATATATATATATATATATATATATATATATATATATATATATATATATATATATATATATATATATATATATATATATATATATATATATATATATATATATATATATTATCATTCACAAGTATAATCCTTTTTTGAGATGAAGGTGTATTGAAAATGTTTTAATGAGTATCATATCTCCTCTCCGGAGTAATCACCATAATCGGTTTTAGGCTTAAAACAGAAGACATTTTATTCTATAAAAAAAAAAAAAAAAAAAAAAAAAAAAAAAAAAAAAAAAAAAAAAACAGGATTAGGAAATGAATTATGTACCACAGAGGTAGATGAGAAATTTTTTTTCATAATGAGCAACCCAAGAGTGAATAATCTCGACACAAAACACATAGAATACATTGTTACCTTGCCAGTACTCATGGCCTCCTCCAACTATGGGTTCTTCTCAGGAGGTCTTAGCGCTATAACGGGCTATAAAACACAAACTTTATATACATTATTAATTACTATCAACATATCTCTATCAATAGAAATTCAACCTCACCGTTGCACTGCAAAAATTGTCTTAACGAATCGTTGGGACAAGTGGTAGAAATGTGTCAACAAATTTTTTTTCAGTTATTTTCTTATTAGAAAATAAATCGATATAGCGACTTTCTTATGCTTAACATGTCTTTTCTCAATTGAAAATTTTACTGATATTTTTGCAACTTGTTCCAACGATTCGTTAGGACAATTTTTGCATTGTAGTAAAACGTAACTAATGTGCAAGTTCCCTTGTGCACTCTAAAAGATGAATGTGGCGTTTAAGTCGTGGTTTAAGGCTATCAGAAAATATTGCATTTCTATGAAATTTTTTAGTTTTATTCTCAAACCTAACCAGAAAGCAAGGTA
>SEYY01019200.1:117500-130000 GCA_009176605.1 Armadillidium nasatum | reverse complement strand
GATGTTTTACTATATATATATATTATTACTATATATATATATATATATATATATATATATATATATATATATATATATATATATATATATATATATATATATATATATATATATATATATATATATATATATATATATATATATATATATATATATATATATATATATATATATATATATATATATATATATATATATATATATATACTATATATATATATATATATATATATATATATATATATATATATATATATATATATATATATATATATATATATATATATATATATATATATATATATATATATATATATATATATATATATATATATATATATATATATATATATATATATATATATATATATATATATATATATATATATATATATATATATATATATATATATATATATATATATATATGTTTATTATTATTCAATATATATATAATCATTTTGGAATTTGAACCAGCGACCTCTTGAACAACACTCCTAAACTCTACTATTGGACTACGCCAATATATATATATATATATATATATATATATATATATATATATATATATATATATATATATATATATATATATATATATATATATATATATATATATATATATATATATATATATATAAACAAGAGCATACTTTGTGTACAGAAATAAATATCTTACCTCATTTTTACTAGTCCCAATTAAAACCAATTTCGAAAATAATTTAAATTTTAAAAAAAATATTAAAAATATTAAAAAAAAAAAAAAAAAAAAAAAAAAAAAAAAAAAAAAAAAAAAAAAAAAAAAAAAAAAAAAAAAAAAAATATATATATTATATATATATATATATATATATATATATATATATATATATATATATATATATATATATATATATATATATATATATATATATATATATATATATATATATATATATATATATATATTATATAAGATTTTTTTTTGTGTGTGTGTGTGTGTGTTAACAGCTGAGCACTTGTAGGAAGACTAACTTAAAATATAAATATGTTTTCATATTAAACTCATACTTTTATTTATATAAATAAAATAATTACAATTATTTTTATTTTATTTGTTAAACGTATTAATTAATTTAGTAATTTAAATAATAATTAATTTAAATGAATTTTATAAAATTATTAGAGTAAAATTTTTTTATTATTTAATTCATTAAATTAAGCGGCTCCGTAGCTCAGTCGATCGAGCACTCGTTATAGCAAGCGCGAGGTCCAGGATTCGAGGCCTGGCCGGAGCGGGAAACGTTAGCGGTTTCTCCTTGCTCTTAGCTCCGAATGACTCAGTCGTTAAACGAGTACATCAGTGGAGTGCTCTTGCCACTAATGGGAATAATCTCCGGCATCCGCGATAGGCCTGGCCCAGCCAGCGGTATCCTCCGTGGGCCGTTGAAACCCAAGGATCTTCTTCGAAAGATCCCACTGACAGGACGAAAGTCCTTCCTGGGGGAAGATGATTATTTATTATTTATTATTTATTTATTAATTTATTCATTAAAGGAAGAAAAATTAAACTACAAACAAGCTTTAATATTTTAATATACAAACTTCTGATTTAAGAGAATAATAATAATAATAATAATAATAATAATAATAATAATAATAATAATAAATATTATTATTATTATTATCAACAAGAAAAATATTTATCAAAATATTTCTACCAATACACCAATAGCAGACATAATAATAATAATAATAATAATAATAATAATAATAATAATAATAATAATAATAATAATAATAATAATAATAATAATAATAATAATAATAACAATAATAATAATAATAAAATAATACAATATAAATAAAAATTCAAACAAAATTCAATAATATTTATTCAGTTAAAAGTGTGAAACTTATGATTTTCCTGTTCAAATTATAAAATATTATTATTTGTTTAACTGAAATAAAATGACAATAATAATAATAATAATAATAATAATAATAATAATAATAATAATAATAATAATAATAATTAGTGAAAATAATAATAATTTTCATAAAAATAAAAATATCATTAGTCATCATAATAACCATTACAACAACATCTAATAATTTACCACTGCTACTACTACTACTACTACTAATAATAATAATAATAATAATAATAATAAAAATAATAATAAAAATAATAATAATAATCATAATAATAATAATGGAAATTTTACCACTAAAATTTAGAGTTTTGTTTAATCGTAAAGAAATGTTAAAAAAAAATTTTTTAAAAATGGGTTTACCAGAATCCAAAAAAGTTTATTCAGCAAAAAATAAAAAAAAGCTTTTACAATAATATAGAAAATAAAATAAAATAAATAGAAAATAAAGTAATAGAAAATAATTGATAAATGAAGGAAAAAAAATTACAAATACAGCAATAATAATAATAATAATAATAATAATAATAATAATAATAATAATAATAATAATTATAATAATTAGTGAAAATAATAATAATTTTCATAAAAATAAAAATATCATAATACTTTTAACTGAATGGTGCTGCCAGGGTGACGAGTTCGTCCTATAAGCCCACGTTTTAATAATATATATATATTATTAATAAAGGTAATTTATTTATTTTAACATAGAATACATCAAATAATATCTTACTTATTTAAAGGATGTCTATAAATACTCTTTGGAAGATATACAACAAATCGAATTGAATCTAAAAAGATTGTATATAAATACTCTTAGAAAAGTATACAACAAATCGAATCTAATCTAAAAAGTTTATTTATAAATACTCTTAGCAAGTATACAACAAATGAAATTGAATCTAAAAAGGCTATTTATAAATACTCTTAGCAAAGTATATAACAAATTAAATCGAATCTAAAAACGTTATTTATAAATACTCTTAGCAAAGTATACAACAAATCGAATCGAATCTAAAAAGATTGTATATAAATATTCTTAGAAAAGTATACAACAAATCGAATCTAATCTAAAAAGTTTATTTATAAATACTCTTAGCAAAGTATACAACAAATCAAATTGAATCTAAAAAGGTTTATTTATAAACACTCTTGGCAAAGTATACAACAAATCGAATCGAAGCTAAAAAGGTTATTTATAAATACTCTTAGCAAAGTATACAACAAATCGAATCGAATCTAAAAAGATTGTATATAAATACTCTTAGCAAGTATACAACAAATGAAATTGAATCTAAAAAGGCTATTTATAAATACTCTTAGCAAAGTATATAACAAATCGAATCGAATCTAAAAACGTTATTTATAAATACTCTTAGCAAAGTATACAACAAATTAAATCGAATCTAAAAAAGTTATCAATAATAATCTTAGCAAAGTATACACCAATTTAAATCGTATCTATTAAGGTTATAAATAAAAGCATAGTATGGAAAATTTTAATGTTAAAAATATTTTTATAAATCGTTCTAAAATTTTATTAAGACAAAAGCAGATTTATGTTTTCTAAAATTATTATTATTAGTATTATTATTATACGATAATTATTATTAGTATTAATCAGCGTTGCATAAGTGGGATCATAGTTGTAATTATTATTACTATTATTATTATTATTATTATTATTATTATTATTATTATTATTATTATTATTATTTATTATTTTTTTTTTTTTTTTTTTTTTTTTTTTTTTTTTTTTTTTTTTTTTTTTTTATTATTATTATTATTATTATTATTATTATTATTATTATTATTATTATTTATAATAATGATTTTGTGTTGCATTATTGGAAGCATTATTATTATTATTATTATTATTATTATTATTATTATTATTATTATTATTTTTTTTTTTTTTTTTTTTTTTTTTTTTTTTTTTTTTTTTTTTTTTTTTTTTTTTTTTTTTTTTATTATTATTATTATTATATTATTATTATTATTATTATTATTATTATTATTATATTATTTATTATTTTTTTATTATTTTATTTATTATATTATTATTATATTATTATTATTATTATTATTATTTATTATTATTATTATTTTTATTATTTTATTATTATTATTTTTATTATTATTTTATTATTATTATTAATTATTATTATTTATTATTTTAATATTATTTTTTTTATTTTTATTTTTTTTTTTTTTCTTTTTTTTCTTTCTTTTTTTTTTCCATTCTTTTTTCTTCTTCTTTTGTTCTACTTCGTCGGTCGGGCATTCGTCTTCTTTTTTTATCGTTCTTTTGATTCTTCTTTTCTTTCTCTTCATTTCTTCTTTTCTCCTTATTTCTTCTCCTTTTTTATTCCAATCATCTTTGTAATCAGATTCATTGTCTTTTATTACGATTTTGGTTCTTTTCTCTCTATCAGTAGTGTTTGGTACCCTGCCGACAGGTGGCGTCGGTGTTGGCATGTGATTTTTATTTCTGTTTCTTTTAGTTTTGAATAATTTTTCTGTTACATTATTTAATTTATTAGATGAAGTACTTTTCCTTTTATATTTTATTCTCTTTTCTGTCTTTTCTTTCCATCTTCTCTTTTCTTCTTTCTGCTCTTTCTTCTTCCCTTTCTCTTTATCTAATTTAATTTCCTCACCTTTCTGTTCTTCAGTATTTTCCTTTCCTTCTACGTTTATATATTTTGCACCTCTTTTGATTCTAGTGAAAGGGTTTTGAAGAACTCTTCTCTGTTTTTTTCCCATAGAAGGTTCCATGTTAGGTAAGCGAGACCTAATTGTGGCTTTCGGAATTTCCACTTCGGGCAATTTCATTTCTAAACTTCTTTTATGTTTTATTGCTTCGTTTTCTGTTTTATTCAAGTTATTTAAACTATCGAAATAATTGTCGTAAATTTCTTCAACTAATGCTAATTCATCTTCTGTAACAACTTCACTTTTTTTGCACCCTCCAGTCGGTAGCTCTGAGACAAATTCCGAAGCAAACACCAGGCCTATGCGCAATGTTAACAAGATTCTGAAATATATATATATATATATATATATATATATATATATATATATATATATATATATATATATATATATATATATATATATATATATATATATATATATATATATATATATATATATAATATATATATATATATATATTAAATTATGAGGAAGCCCCTAAACCAGGGGTTCCCAACCTATTTTTGCTTCTGGACCCCCAGAGTCCTAACTTTACGTATGTCGACCCCCAAAGTGGAAGCCCTGAGTTCTAACTTTACATACGTGGACCCCCATATACTCATATGTAATATTCCTAAATTAATTAAACATTTTCCCTTGAGGACTCCCTCAATGCTTCTGTGGTCCTCTGGGGGTCCTGTGGACCCCGGTTGGAAAAATCTGTCTTAAACCAATTCTTTATTCAACTTTTTCATTAAAGTAATTTTGTTTGTATGTAAAAGTTAAGCACAGTTTAAATTCATTTAAAAAAAATAAAAAAAATAAAAAATTTGATAAACCCAATTCTGAAATAAAGAACATTAATTAAATTAAAACATATCAATTGATAATTTTTTAAAAATCTTTAATTGTAAAAATAATGAAATTTTAATTTTTGAAAGACCAAATAATCCAGAGATTAACAGATATATTTAATGATCATCTGTATACATACTAAATACCTAAGGACTAATAATAATAATAATAATAATAATAATAATAATAATAATAATAATAATAACAATAATAATAATAATAATAATATCAAGAAATTTAAAGAAAAGTTATCAACAAATGAAACGATTGTATTAATAAATAATAATAATAATAATAATAATAATAATAATTATATTTACAGAATTTTCTTACGTCAATATTTACTAATATGTAATACATGATGTATATTTTATTCATTTTTTTTTCACACGGGGCCGAGCCCTATTCAAAGAGGGGGTGTGAGATCAATAAGAGAATAAGAGAAACCCTACAAGTCCCTCCTAACTCAAATTTGGTAGGTAAACATAGACGTGGGCTTTAAGTAATTAAGATTAAATTGGGGAGAAAAGTCAAAAGATGGAAGAGATATCCTCAAAACTAAATATTATGTAACATACTAAGTAGAAGATACTAGAATCGACGATATAAAAAAATACTTAATTTCCATATGTAAATTGGGGAGACTTAATAAAAACAATAATTTCTATGAATATAAGTGTTGGCGAAATTATACTTCTAAAATTATTATTATTATAATAATAATAATAATAATAATAATAATAATAATAATAATAATAATAATAATAATAAAAAATGATAAAAATAAAAATAATAATGATGCTGATAATAATAACAATAATAATACAACTAATAATAATGCTAATAGTAATAATAATAATAATAATAAAATAATAATAATAATAATAATAATAATAATAATAATAATAATTTAATTTAATTTAATTTAAGGGACCAATTCATTTTTTTATATCATTAAAAGATAATATTTTCGTGTTAGGAAATTGATCTACATGATTATTTATTGGATATATATATATATATATATATATATATATATATATATATATATATATATATATATATATATATATATATATATATATATATATATATATATATATATATATATATATATATATATATATATATATATATATATATATATATATATATATATATATATATATATATATATATATATATATATATATATATATATATATATATATATATATATATATATATATATATATATATATATATATATATAATATATAATATAAAATAAAAAAAAAAAAAAAAAAAAAAAAAAAAAAAAAAAAAAAAAAAAAAAAAAAAAAAAAAAAATTTTAATTATTAATTATAATAATAATAATAATATAATAATAATAATAATAATAATAATAATAATAAAATATCAATAAATTTAATAAAAAAAAAAATAATAATAATAATAATAATAATATAATAATAATAATAATAATAATAATAATAATAATAATAATAATAATAATAATAATAATAATAATAATAATAATAATAATAATAATAATAATAATAATAATAATAATAATAATAATAATAATAATAATAATAATAATAATAATAATAATAATAATAGTCTAGTCCACACATACCTCATTTTTCTTTTTTATTATTAGCTTTCCATCTCAATTTCTATTTTATTTATAAAAACATTTAAAATATTATTAAACTTTTAAATAATTAAGCTGCAAAATCGTAATATATATATATATATATATATATATATATATATATATATATATATATATATATATATATATATATATATATATATATATATATATATATATATATATATATATATATATATATATATATATCAGTGGTAATGGACAATGGTTGTTAGCTGAATGAAACTAAAGGTGGAACAGACTAGATTATATCCCTCAACCCCACCTCCCAAACACGTTGACTATAGTTTTTTTTTTATTTATTTATTTTTTTTTTTTATTTTACTTTAATTTATTTTATTTTTACTTTTTGTAAAGAAATATAATAAGAATTGTTATCAAAACAATTCCGAAGAATTTGTAGTTGCTTAATGTTTCATCATATATATATATATATATATATATATATATATATATATATATATATATATATATATATATATATATATATATATATATATATATATATATATATATATATATATATATAAAGTTAAGATAGCGGATGCGGATGACAGTTTTGATGAGGATACGAATGCGTATGCCATCACTATATATATATATATATATATATATATATATATATATATATATATATATATATATATATATATATATATATATATATATATATATATATATATATATATATATATATATATATATATATATATATATATATATATAAAGTTGAGATAGCTTTTTTCTATTGAAATTTAATCTAATTAGAAAGATCAAAGCCAGTACTAAGAGTTTCCACATACTCATTTAATACACTGTGGACGTTTCACACAATATCTCGGTCCGTCTTCAGCACAAATTAAATTTTTTAAATTTCTATAGTTTAAAATATAATGAAAATATAAATTCATTAACTGTCTATATGATATTTATTAAAATAATAATAATAATTGCAATAAAATAATAAAAAATAAAGTATTAATATTGAAATAAATAAAAATGAAAAGTCTGCACTCTTTTGGGAAAAAGGATTTCATAATTGAGTGAAAATAACAATAGAAAAAGTTTGATCATTTAAAGATGAGTTTTTATTTATAAATCTTTAAAATTATACAGTCAATGATGGAGATGCATGTTGATGAATAGAGAAATTAGAAGAATAAAAAGGGTGGGTATCTCCATGGTTTTTTTTATGGCAGAGTGTACAGGAGAGCAAAGAGGAAGGTCCAAACTAAAGAAAACTCCTCTATGCTTATAAGTCCTCATTTTTAATACGACGCATTACAGCTAGCACACTTAAATATATAAATTAATGAGGATCTGTGAAACACTGAGTGATATTCTCTGTGTCCGAAGAAAAACAAATATAATAAACAAGAATTTTCGGAAAGGCGTTTTCTGCACATTTCTCAAAACTGTTTTTATGCAACTTTGGTTATTAAATAAATGTATAACGCGAATTAAATATTTTTATATAAGTATATATATATATATATATATATATATATATATATATATATATATATATATATATATATATATATATATATATATATATATATATATATATATATATATATATATATATATATATATATATATATATATATTATATATATATATATATATATATATATATATATATATATAAATCTCTTTGATAGATAGATTATTAAAATTAAAAGATAAATATAAATAGATTATTATAAATGGAAAATATAATATTAAAAAATCGTGTTTCGACTAATATTCAGAAAACTTTTAAATGAAAATATTAAGAAGCCTTTTAATAAAGTTGACTAAATAAATACGATGAAGGTTGTTAATGTTTATTTATAATTAACTAAAATGTTTTATAATCCTAACAATAATTAGTACCCTTTTATTATTAAATACATCAAACAAAACTAATTAAAGGAGTGACTAAAATATTTCGGGAGAGAGAGAGAGAGAGCGATTTAACTCATTTGTCAATAAAAGAAACTCTTCTACGAATTAATTAAAAACTTTTATATGCCCTTTTGTACTTAAATATACTTCATATATATATATATATATATATATATATATATATATATATATATATATATATATATATATATATATATATATATATATATATATATATATATGTTTCATATATTAAATAAATTAGTTTAAAGTGTGAGCTGAACAAGCGTTACAAATTCATGATTCTAAGAACGACAATATTTACCAATATGAAAAAAAAATAAAACATTTCTTTGAATGTTTATATATATATATATATATATATATATATATATATATATATATATATATATATATATATATATATATATATATATATATATATATATATATATATATATATATATATATATATATATATATATATATATATATATATATATATATATATATATATATATATATATATATATATATATATATATATATATATTTTGTCTACAGATCGAGTCTGTTCGACCGCAGCTGCAAGTTCTGAACACGTCTTCGATAAGATTCTTAATTCGAAACTTAACTCGAGTGGTTCATGAGGTCTCCTCCCAAAGCCACTTAGCTGAAACTCTCACCACCATTCGTAGTCAAGTTGATGGAACTTCGGTAAGACCTCCCTCTTTAATATCTATAAGAATGAGTAAACAAACAAATGTCTTTGTTTGTTTTCTTAGTAAGAACACATGCGGAGAGATGAAGAAGGTTTTCCACATCTGGAGTTCGAACCATCGCACGATGTGATTGAGAATATGTACACTAAGCGCTTTACCAATGAAATTATCTTCATTTATGGTTCAACGGTAAAGTGTCAAGTACACTCTTTTCAGTCGCAGTATGCAGTATAGTGGGTTCGACTCCATATAAGGAAAGACTTCTTTATCTTTTCGGAAGTGTTTCTTTTTTCCTGAATTATTTATTGCAGTTATTGTCATGTTAAGATAATCTCTTCGAATTATATTTCGTACTAATATAATAAGATTTATGTAAACATGGATTAGATAGATGAAAAATTATATTGGAAAATTACGTAAAAGGAAAAGATATTTATGTGTTTGCTTGTATATAACACATTCTAAATGTTTTTTTTTTTACATTTTTACGCTTTTATTTTGTCGATCATTACCAGTGTATCCTTAACACATAAATTAACGCATTCCATTCGTGAAGCAAAACACATACCACAAATCAAGGATAAAATTGGAATAATGTAAGTATAATATGTGCTTAAAATTTATGAAACTCCTAAATTATATGTGTTATATGATGCATTATTTGTGTTATGTGTTAGGAATGATGGATGAAATAAAGGGGTAAACATTTTAACGTGTAGTGTTGGAAAGGAAACATTTGATTACCTTAATAATGGGTTTCGTTTTCGATTGAATTTGTGGTGTTTTTGGTATACTGTAATGAAAGAGAAGGATTTGGCTATCGCTTCAGTTGTTTTGTGAGGAACATTAAAATAAGCTGAATTTTTTTGTGCAAATTAGAAACTTTAGTGTGTATGTATGTGTGTGTGAGTTTCTGAGTTAGTACAAAAAGCTTTTAATTATAATTAGAGATAACGCTAAAGAATTTCGATTATAATTCTATTAGATTAACTCTCTTGATAAATGATTTAACTTATTTTTCTTATTGTCAAAGAAAAGACACACTATAAGCTAAAACGTAGCTTCACGAATTTGTTAGTTTTCTTAATAAGAAAATGATTAAAAAGAAGATATATTACACATTGAAACGTAGATTCACCAATTTAATAAGAATATGATTAAATGAAAAGACATATTACACATTAAAACGTAGCTTCACCAATGTGTTTGTTTTCTTAATAAGAAAATGATTACATGAAAAGACATATTACACATTAAAACGAAGCCTCACCTATTTGTTTGTTTTCTTAATAAGAAAATGATTAAACATAAAAGACATATTACACATTAAGGCGTAGCTTCACCAATTTGTTTGTTTTCTTAATAAGAAAATGTTCAATTTTTTTTTTATATTTGTGATTTACGCCGTTGATCAGAAACAAATCATCGACATATTATATTTGCAGTGCATCAACATTATCAAAATCTCAGTTAGCATAACTATTAAAGTTGACATTTATTTTATTAAGAGACCGAATTTGACATATTTCAGAGTACAATAACTGAACTACAGTCCAACTACCAGACCATTCGACAGCAAGTAACTCTATTGACTACCAATGTTACGAGCCTTAACACGCAACACATCACACCAGAGCAGAGTCAACTATTGCAAAACTTCCTTAACAGAGTCGTAAGTTATTATTATTATTATAATAGTAGTAGTAGTACTTTGTAGTATTAACGCTAGAATAATTCAATTATTATTTATTTGACTTAAAATTTTTTTTATTAAACTCGTATTTTCAATTTCATTTCTTTTGCCTTTTATTTCCCAATTTTATATATATATATAAATATATTTAAAAATGTATTTATTTTTTTAAAATTTTATTTAATTACTCTATCATTTTTAAATCTCTTTCTTTGTTTGTGTATTCAACCCAAAGGGACAAAATGGCGGTCTCCCTTCAACATCCGATCCAGCCACGCGTCAGCAAGTGATCGATCTTCGACAAAGAGTGACATCGATCGAATCCCAGATTTTAAGCTTGGGGGAATTTGAAAACAGACTAAATTCATTGGAAGTTTCTTCAGGAAATTCTTCAAGGGGATCGTCACAAATGTCGTCCAGAGCTTTAAGAGATATACGACTTCTAAAGTCACGGTAGTATATAGTATATATATATATATATATATATATATATATATATATATATATATATATATATATATATATATATATATATATATATATATATATATATATATATATATATATATATATATATATATATATATATATTAGGGAAATTACTTAAGGAAATCAAAGCTTTTTATGCCAATTGTAGATCAAGAGTGAGGGTGAAGAGGGAACTTTCTGGTTGGTTTACTATAGGAGTGGGATTGAGACAGGGGTGTATAATGTCGGCATAGTTATTTAATCTATTGATGGATAGTGTAGTTAGGGAAATGGAGAGAGAAGGGAAGAGTATTATGATGCTGTATTGGTGGCAGAATCTGGAGAAACGTTGAGAATACTGGTGAGAGAGTTTGAGAGGAAATGTGCGAACATGAGATTGAAAGTCAATCCAGCGAAAAGTAAAGTTATGAGTATTGGAGGTGGGGATGAGGAGATGTGGAGGGAGGAATGGGGGGTGTAGAAGTGAGGGGAAGGAAACTTAAGGAGGTGGATGAATTCAAATGTTGGTGAAAGGTAAGGGGGGACGAAAAAGAAAAAGAAAAAGTGTAGTGAAAGTGTTGGGGGCCTAAGAGAAGTATGG
>SEYY01019200.1:95000-107500 GCA_009176605.1 Armadillidium nasatum | reverse complement strand
GAAATTGAGTTTTGGAGGCATTGAAAACGACCATGTTTTCTCTGCCCCAATTTGAAATACGAAATAGATCAGAGGTCAGTTGCTCCCTTCTTGCATCTATATTAAAATAAATCACTATATTTTCAAATTGAAAGAAGTAATGCAGGGTGGAGTCATCGATATAGGAGTGGATAAGAGATGAAGTAACAGATAGGTAATTAATGAAAAGCAGAAAAAGTGTTGGGATATATATATATATATATATATATATATATATATATATATATATATATATATATATATATATATATATATATATATATATATATATATATATATATATATATATATATATATATATATATATATATTATTATTATTATTTTAGGTGAGAGATGGTGGAGAGAGAGACAGTGAATTAATGGGACGATTTTGTGGGAATGAAATTCCGGAACCAATGAAATCCACATCGAATTTGCTCTTTGTAATTTTCAAGTCGGACATTTCCATCGCTCACGCTGGATTCACTGCCCGTTATGCCGTAGGTGAGCTCACACACACCATGCACACACAATACGCACACCCTTTTAATCACATATATGCGTGCAATCACTCGCACACTCATAAGTACACACACGCACAAGCACAATCTATCTATCCAGAACTTCTTATCTGTTAAACTTATCCTAATAAAATTATTTATTTATTTATACATTATTATTATTATTATTATTATTATTATTATTATTATTATTATTATTATTGCGAAGCCTGTGGTGGAGAGTATACAGCTGAGTCTGGTGTCCTTACCTCTCCGTATTTCCCGAAGAATTACCCCCACAACCGAATTTGTTATTACGTCATTCATCAACTTCCCGGCAAGGCAATAGTACTCAATTTCACGTCATTTGATCTAGAAGATTCTCACTCCATAGGTTGCTATTATGATTATTTAATTGTAAGTAAATTATCTTTAATAATAATAATAATAATAATAATAATAATAATAATAATAATATTTCATCTGTTTTGGCATTTCAAAAAAACTTGTTAGTAATTAGTTTATTAGCTGAGCTCTCTCACCTCCTAAACCCTAAAATAGAAGTAGCCATTAAAACAGTAAATTTATTACATAGTTAAATATTATAATAATGTTTGAATGATAACTATCATACGGATTTGTTTGTACTACCATATTACCTCTAATTATAGTGATTTGTTTTGATAAAAATTGCCTCTATAACTAGATAAGAAACTATAATCTTTAATGTTCAATCTTTATCCACCAGATTAGAGACGGGCTGAGCCCAAGCTCTCCATTACTTGGTAAATACTGCGGTCCAGACCATAGGGTTGAAAGTCTTATACCATCGTCCCTTAACGGTTTATATTTAGAATTCAAAACGGATGGATCGATCAGCAATAAAGGGTTCTCTGCGACCTATTCAACAATTGATATAGGTACGAAAAATTTCGCTGATAATAGCCTATACATCTTACTGACAATGTATCTGAATTCTTAGTTCTTCTAAGTTTATTTAAAAATACATTTAAAATTTCAGGGTGTGGAGGAATTCATCGGTCCCTTAGCGGGACTATCAACTCCCCGAACAGTCCAGAAAGCTACCCGGGTAACACGGACTGCAGATGGGTTATCGACGTACCTCCTCAATATGTCATACAAGTAAGTGACTCTGAAATAATGTCCCACCATATTTTAAACCTAATTCCCTAAGGTTCTTTTTCTAAAAATGATACATTAAATATTATTATTATTATTATTATTATTATTATTATTATTATTATTATTATTATTATTATTATTATTATTAGTTAACGTGGAACTCCTTCAGTTTAGAATATCATTTTAGCTGTAGATTCGACTATGTGGAGGTTTTCGATAATTCTTCTGTAGCTTCTTTAGGAGGGAGGATCGGATCGTAAGTTTTTTTTTTATGTTATTATTATTATTATTATTTATTATTTTTATTATTATTATTATTATTTATTATTATTATTATTATTATTATTATTATTATTATTATTATTTATTATTATTTTATTATTATTATTTTTATTATTATTATTTTTATTATTATTATTTTATTATTTTTATTATTATTATTATTATTATTATTATTATTATTATTATTATTATTATTATTATTATTATTATTATTATTATTATTATTATTATTATTATTATTATTTATTATTATTTATTATTATTATTATTATTATTATTATTATTATTATTATTATTATTATTATTATTATTATTATTATTATTATTATTATTATTACTCTAAGGAAATATTGTGGAACGTCCATTCTCCCTGTGATGACTTCTACAGGAAATATAATGACAATTCACTTTCATTCTGATCACTCCGTCAACCACGATGGCTTTTCGGCTACTTACCACGCCCTTCATACGAACAGAGGTACGAACACTTACTTTTTTAACCTATAAATGGGAAATAGGTTTTATTGTTAACGTGAATAATAGTTAGAATTTTATTAAAATCATTAACACCAATGGGAGTGATTCATATTCTCTCTTAATAGAAGAAATGAGAATTCTCTATGGATATATATATATATATATATATATATATATATATATATATATATATATATATATATATATATATATATATATATATATATATATATATATATATATATATATATATATATATTAGTATGTGGAGGTCATTATCACATGAGTAGTGGACGAATTACTTCTCCAAATTACCCTTTGAATTACCCCGATAGAAGGACCTGCTCATGGACAATTACTGTCCCAATTAACCATCAAATAAGACTCAATTTTACTGATTTTGATATGGAAGGAACAGAGCCAAGATGCCCACACGATCATTTGATTATTAGGTATATATATATATATATATATATATATATATATATATATATATATATATATATATATATATATATATATATATATATATATATATATATATATATATATATATATATATATATATATATATATATAATATATATATATATATATATAATATATATATATATAAATAAAAAAATAATAAATATATATATATATATATATATATATATATATATATATATATATATATATATATATATATATATATATATATATATATATATATATATATATATATATATATATATATATATATATATATATATATATATATATATATATATATAGCAAGTTTTAGAATTTATCTTTAACAGGAATATTTGGAAACTTCTCAGTTCCTTTAATCTTATCTTTGATTAGTAGTATCAGTAGTATTTCTTTCATTACTACTATTGAAACTATAATTATAATAATTTATTATTATTATTATTATTATTATTATTATTATTATTATTATTATTATTATTATTATTATTATTATTATTATTATTATTATTATTATTATTATTGTTATTATTATTATTATTATTATTATTATTATTATTATAATCAACATCATTATTTTTATTATTAGAAACGGAGGTCTAGAGTCGTCCCCTCTTCTTCAAACGCTTTGTGACCATAACAAAACCGTTCCAACCATTTTCTCCCACGGTCACCAACTTCATCTTCATTTCAAAAGTGATCATTCGATTAATGCAAGAGGGTTCGAAGTTTTCTGGGAAGAGACAGCTACGGGTTATTATTATTATTATTAGTAGTAGTAGTAGTAGTTGTAGTAGTAGTAGTAGTAATGGTAGTAGTGGTAGAATGATAAGATTGTGGTGTTAAAAATGAAATAGCTGAAGTAATATGTTCCATAGGTATATAGAAATTAGAATTCTGATATTCAAGAATAGGAATAAATGGTTAAAATTATATTTTTTTAATAATAATAATAATGATAATAATAATGACAATAATAATAATAATAATAATAATAATAATAATAATAATAATAATAATAATAATAATAATAATAATAATAATAATAATAATAGTTTAATTATAAGTTGCAGTAACAATCAATTATACTCCTTATTTCTAGGATGCGGAGGCATTTTAACATCTCCAACAGGAGAATTGAGCTCTCCAGGGTACCCTCAACCATATCACAGGCATGCAAGTTGTATCTGGAAAATCAACGTTAGCAAAGGCTCCAAAATTTCTTTCAGTTTCATAGATCTTGATTTCTCAAACTCGAGATCTTGTTACAGAAATTTCGTAGAGGTTGGCAACCCTCATTAATCTTTCCATTTCTTTCAGTTTATTTATAGCAACTTTGTTATTTATTATATATATATATATATATATATATATATATATATATATATATATATATATATATATATATATATATATATATATATATATATATATATATATATATATATATATATATATATATATATATATATAGTATCATTTGTTTATTGTTATTTGGTAAATCTGATCTCAAATTTGTCATTATTTCATTCTTTGATATAATATTTGTCTAAAGTGACATATTTGTTTATCTTTTACCAATATACTTTATTTGGTGACCCTGGAGTGATCAAATAAAGTAAATTGATCAATTTATTAGTAATTTATAATGCACTTCTTAAGAATACACCACCAAATTAGCAAAGAATACACTACTTAATAATACACCACCTAATTAGCTAAGGATGCACTACTTAAGAATGCACCACCAAATTTTCTAAGAATTCACTACTTAAGAATACACCACCAAATTAGCTAAGAATGCACTACTTAAGAATGCACCACCAAATTAGCTAAGAATTCACCACTTAAGAAGACTACTAAGAATGCACCACACTACTTAAGAATAAGAATACACTACTTAATAATACACCACCAAATTAGCTAAGAATTCACTACTTAAGAATACACCACCAAATTAGCTAAGAATACACTACTTAATAATACACCACCAAATTAGCTAAGAATGCACTACTTAAGAATGCACCACCAAATTAGCTAAGAATTCACTACTTAAGAATACACCATCAGATTAGCTAAGAATGGTCTACTGAATAATGCACCACCAAATTAGCAAAGAATGCACTACTTAAAGAACACACTACCAAATTAACAAAGAATGCACTGCTTAAGAATGCACCAAATTAATTAAAAATGCACTACTTAATAAAACACCACCAAATTAATAAAGAATGCACTACTTAATAAAACACCACCAAATTAATAAAGAATGCACTACTTAATAATACACCACCAAATTAGCTAAGAATTCATTACTTAAAGAATACACCACCAAATTAACTAAGAATGCACTTTGATAACTAATTTAAAAACAGTTTATTGCTCTGATCAAATAAGAGATACACAAGTAGTAATAATAGTAGTAGTAGTAGTAGTAGTAGGTGAAGTAGAAGTGAATAAAGATAATTTTTTTCTTCCAGGCTAGAAATGGTTTTTCCAAAAGTTCAAGATTGATTGGTCGATATTGTAGCAGTCAAGAACGGTTTGTGTCGTTCAACACTACAAATAATCAACTGCGGATAAAATTTAAAGGTGGCTGGAGTGCTGGAGGAAGAGGATTCAGAGCGAGATACTTTTCTAGTAAGTTTAACTAGTCACTTCTCTAGGCTTTTAAAATATAATATATAAAAATAAATGTTCTTTTTAATTTATTATTATTATTATTATTATTATTATTATTATTATTATTTAGCTTTAACGTTATTTACTTTATTTCATTAAAATTTTTTTATTTATTATTTATAAATATTTTATTATATTATATATTATATATATATTATATATATATATATATATATATATATATATATATATATATATATATATATATATATATATATATATATATATATATATATATATATATATATATATATATATATATATATATATATATATATATATATATATATATATATATATATATATATATATATATATATATATATATATATATATATATATATATATATATATATATATATATATATATATATATATATATATATATATATATATATATATATATAATATAATATATATCCCGATATAAACGATTTAAAAATTCAAAGGAAATTGAAGGAATTAGAAATAGAGCAAGAGAGTGTGGCTCTGATTTTAAGAGTAGAGAACATGCACGATTGAGCATAGCGATTAAGTCTGGGGTCAGAGTGCTGGAAAGAGAAAGCATGAAATTGTAGAAAGGAGTGTTTCAAAAAAGGAGAAAGGAGTGTTAGAATAAAGTGTTCTTTGTAATAGCAGCAGTTGAAAGAAAGAGAGAGAGAGAGAGAGAGAGAGAGAGAGAGAGAGAGAGAGAGAGAGAGAGAGAGAGAGAGAGAGAGAGAGAGAGAGAGAGAGAGAGAGAGAGAGAGAGAGAGAGAGTGAGAGTGAGTGAGAGTGAGAGTGAGAGTGAGTGAGTGAGTGAGTGAGTGAGTGAGTGAGTGAGTGAGTGAGAAATTGAGGCCAAAAAGACTGAGAGAGAATGAGCAAAAAGCGTAACAGAAAAAGACTGGAGAGAATGAGCAAAAAGCGTAACAGTTGATAAGAAGAAAAGCAGTAGATACAATCTTTTCATAGATAGCTGTAAGAGCGAAACCACTCCAGATGTGTCGGGTATATACTCCATACAGGTTCGAACAACACCCCTATAAATAGCAAACAACTGTGGTGGCATGAAGAAATTCTGAAGGCACTTAGAACATCAAACATCTTAGAAGTTTATTATAATGAGAAATAATGTTATCTTTTCGCAATGGTGACTAACTGAAAGAAGTCGGATGATGCCCTTTCAGTTAGTCACCATCGTGTGCCAATTTACTTACCAGAGTCTGACTGTACGTCGACATTTACTGGTTACGCGACTGATTGATTGACAGATGGAACATACTAGCGTTTTCTCCTATAATTTTAAATTCGGAACTCCTCATGTGAAGCTCAAAAACTAAATATCTCCTTTATTAATAATTTTTCAAAATTTACAATCTTAATTTCACTTTTGGCTTAACATCTTTAAATAAATTATTCATCTTCAAGAATCCAAGCTCTGATGATGTCCGAGGTTGGCTGCAATAAGAAGAAATTTTCAGAAATTTAAGAAAAAAAAGAAAATTAAAAAATAAAAATAAAAAAAAAAAAAAAAAAAAAATAATAATAAAAAAATAATAATAATAATAATAATAATAATAATAATAATAATAATAATAATAATAATAATAATAAAACTCCAAAAAATAAATTTTAAAGCTTAAAATTCTTATAAATTTAATTTATTACAATATCTTTATACATTTAATTTGTAATAAAAAATTAATTTAAAATAAATTTAAAATAAAAAAAAACTCTTTATTATTTATCATGACAATAAATTTTTAATTTATTAATTTTTTTAAATTAATTTATTTATTCTAGTATGCAATACAGAATTGAGAGGCCTCGGAGGTGTTATTGAGAGCCCCAATTTCCCTAATCTTTACCCCCACGATAGAAACTGTACTTGGGTCATCAAAGCACCCCTTGGAAACACCATCAACGCCTCCTTCAGCCACTTTGACATCGAAGATCCTCGGTCACTTACTTCTACAATTTGCGAATATGACTTTGTTGAGGTGTGTGTTTATGTGTATAGCTATTTTAATATTGTTATTATTATCTATATCTAATTAATATTATTCCGTTTATTTTCTATTTGTAAGCATTTTGGCCGGACCTATATTAAGTTGCTTCACAAAATATATATATATTATATATATATTTTTTTTATTTATATATATATATATATATATATATATATATATATATATATATATATATAATATATATATATTATATATATATTTTTTTTATTTAAATTTCTTTAAATAAAATTAAATTACTTATATATTTTGAATTTAAATGCCGAAAGTATATTGTATCGAAAGATGTGTTGCTTCCCCAAATATTTAATAATAATTTTATTAAATTTCTTTAAATAAATAATAATAATAATAACAAGCTCATATGCGTAGCCCTACGGGATACGCATATGTGCTTCTTATTATTATTTTTATTATTATTTTTGTTTATGTGTATAGCTTTTTAAATATTATTTTTATTATTATTATTATTATTATTATTATTATTTTTATTATTATTATTATTATTATTATTATTATTATTATTATTATTATTTTTATTATTATTATTATTATTATTTTATTATTATTATTATTATTATTATTATTATTATTATTATTATTATTATTATTATTATTATTATTATTATTATTATTATTATTATTATTATTATTATTATTATTATTATTATTATTATTATTATTATTTTTATTATTTTTATTTTATTATTATTATTATTATTATTATTATTATTATTATTTATTATTATATTTAATTATTATTATTATTATTATTATTATTATTATTTATTATTATTATTATTATTATTATTATTATATTATTATTATTATTATTATTATTATTATTATTATTATTATTATTATTATTATTATTATTATTATTATTATTATTATTATTATTATTATTATTATTATTATTATTATTATTATTATTATTATTTGCTATTGTAATTTTATTGACGTCATTTTCATTTCTTGTATTTGATTCGAATCACATTATTCATCTCATATCTCCATATTTAAAGAATTTTATCTTGGAAATTAAATCTGTTATTTAGATACTTGTATTTAGAGATATTTAATACTCATCTCTCTCTCTCTCTCTCTCTCTCTCTCTTTTCTCTCTCTCTCTCTTCTCTCTCTTCCTCTCTCTCTCTCTCTCTCTCTCTCTCTCTCTCTCTCTCTCTCTCTCTCTCTCTCTCTCTCTCTCTCTCTCTCTCTCTCTCTCTCTCTCTCTCTTTCTTTCTTTCTCTCTCTCTCTCTCTCTCTCTCTCTCTCTCTCTCTCTCTCTCTCTCTCTCTCTCTCTCTCTCTATATATATATATATATATATATATATATATATATATATATATATATATATATATATATATATATATATATATATATATATATATATATATATATATATATATATATATATATATATATATATATATATATATATATATATATTATTATTATTATTTTTTTTATTTAATTAATAATGAGTAAAAACCTGTTTTGTGAACTTATATTGGAGTAAAGTTTTTATTTATTATTATACATTAAAAAGTAGCAAAAGATTACTGAAATTTCTCTTCTCATCCGTAGATTCGTGTCGGTCGTCAGAAAGCAGAAATTCCTGCCAGGACGACGATTGGCCATTTTTGTGGATCCCGAATTCCAAATCCAGTTTTTACGGAAACCGGATTCGACATCATGGAAGTTCAATTCAAAAGCGATGCAAGTTTGTCAAGAAATGGCTTCAGGCTGGAGTGGATTGTACATGGTATATATAAGAAATTAAGAACTTTATTATAACTTCAAACGTTAATTTCTTTCCTTTAAATGACGTACGTAAACAGTGGAAATTTAATTTATCTCTTTAAGAGAAATTGTTTCTTTCAAATGATTTCAATTATCAGCTACTCAAATTTTTTCAAATTATCATCATAGACATTTCGAAAGACATCTGGTTCTAGTCCTGGTTTTCTTCTCGGATATTTTTACCTTTAGTTCCTAGTAGTTGGTGTTCTTTTTATCGTTTCTACCAACATTCGATGTTAAAGCCCCGTTCAAGGAGAGTGTTCAAAATACTAATTTATTGTCAAAAATAAATACCTATGTAATACCCACCTAACTCAGATTTCACATAAGAGCACAGACTCAGGCCTTAAAGTGAAGGAGATTTAATTCAGCAACAAAACAGAAAATGAATGAGAATTCCACAAAACAGAGGCGGCTGGAAAGAAGGAAGCACTACAGCAAACTAGATTGGAGTTGTTAAT
The DNA here is from genome assembly GCA_009176605.1 of Armadillidium nasatum. Lineage (NCBI taxonomy): Eukaryota > Metazoa > Arthropoda > Malacostraca > Isopoda > Armadillidiidae > Armadillidium > Armadillidium nasatum. The sequence goes on along the minus strand of SEYY01019200.1, from coordinate 97,643 downwards.
GTCAACACAAAAATTATGTACAGACACTGCACCCCTATGAAGGAATCGTAAAGGTGGTGGCACAGGAGTGGTAAGTTCTCTCGAGCACTCTCTGCTGCAATTCCTATAGGAAAAAGACAGCAACATTTGAGTCGCGAAGACAATGGATCAAGTGAACTGAAAAGTACGGAAGATTACATAAGCCTTATGGCCTTTAACTCGATTCTATCCAAATGACGAATGACATCTGAGACCTTTCTGATATGAAAGAAGTGCTCATTCAATTGCTAATGAGAGACTTGTAAAGTTGGTGCAACTGAGAAAATAAAATGAAAAATCTCACAAACAGAAATTCCACTTTAACATAGATCTTATATTTTTTACTTCTACTTAATTTCAATAATAATATAGCAAAAACTGTGTGAAGCAGTTGAATCCGCCGATCGTTATGATATAGAGTCTAATGTTGAATGTCTGGATATTTCTCTGTCACCTCTTTTTAAAAAGTTCCTTTGTTGCTCCAGATGTGTAAGCAGTGGTGCTATCTTGTTGGAACGGTATCTTTGGCATTTCCTCAACAATTTGTCTAGATAAATTCTTATACATCATGGCTCTGTAGCCACCACCAATTACGATTGCAGCAATTCTAGGATTACTGTCAAGGAAATAAAATACAGTCACCTTTTCGGATGTACTACCGACCTATTCTGTCCATTTAATTATGTATAAATATCGTTGCTAAAATGCTTTTGAGGTTTTCAATACCGCATATTATGTATTTTTCCTGAATGTAAAACTTCTGAAGTAAAAGAAACTCAATATCAGTTAGTGAATAATGTAATTCAAGGAGACAACTGAATAACTAAAATGTTCCAAGAACATCTTTTGACTTTTTTTTTTTATTTAATGGTCTTGCAAACTCGGTTTATTAAAATTCTTTAAAGGTAGTTTGCGAGATATGATAATTAAGATAAATAGAGTTAATGTTTTAGGACTATCGTCTATTCTATATCGATAGGACAATATTCAAAATTTCCGAACTGTATATTTACTCCTGATTTGTTAGTGAACTCTATTTAACCGAGTTATTGATAATCGTTTTGAAAACATACTATAGCATTAAAAAAAAAAATATAATAATAAAAAAAAAAAAAAAAAACTTTGCAACGTCAAAAAAAGAGAGCATTTGAGAAAACGAAAATTTATGTAAATAATGATAATTTTCTTTTCTTTTAATTTTCTTATGATAAAAAAGATTGAAAATATTTAATTAGATTTTAAAAACATAACTCAGCTTTTCTTTATATATATATATATATATATATATATATATATATATATATATATATATATATATATATATATATATATATATATATATATATATATATATATATATATATATATATATATATATATATATATAATATATATATATATATATATATATATATATATTTAAAGGTTGTGTGGGGATATTGACTGATTTAAGTGGTACATTCGTTAGTCCAAACTATCCTAACGCATACCCAGTGAACACACACTGCGAATGGCATATCAAGGTGCCCCATGGCTTCCGAATACACATCCGGATTAACAATTTTGATATCGAGACTTCTTTTTCTGCAACAGATTGCACTTTTGATGCCCTTAGAGTAAGTAAATTTTTTTTAAAGACTTTTTAAGACCTTTTCTTTTTGGGTTAAGTTTCTTAAGTTTGTCTTAAATTACTTAGAATTTTTCTTAAAAGACCTTTTCTTTTTGGGTTAAGTTTCTTAAGTCTGTCTTAAATTATTTAGAATTTTTCTTAAATTTTGTAAAAAAGGAAAAGAATAAAAGTGGGTTTCTTTTTCATTTATTTTTCATTTTCTATAAAAACCCTTTTGTTTTAAAACAAGAAAAATGAAAAATTTTCCAAGAAAGGTAAAACTAAAGAAATTATTTAATGATATAAATTAGCAAATAACTTTAATAATTAATTTTAGGTAATTTGAATGATTTTTTTTGGGGGGGAGGGAAACAATGCAAAATATTTTTAAAAAAAAATAGATTTATTTTCAATCAAAGGTAATATTAAAGCAATACTTAATTTTTCTTATTTTCTAGTCAGTCGAGAATGAAAAAAAAAAAAAAAAAAAAAAATTCATTCCTGCATACAGAATCTCTTTGTAAAAGAAAACATGCATTTTAACATTTCACTAGAACTCATTGACCATTATTGATAATTTGTCGATACAAATGCAAACTATCGAATGCGAAAATCACTACTTTTCAGGAAACCCCCCCAAAAAAAACACCTAAAATGTTCATTATCAAATCAGCCATACAACAAAGATGTATTCATTATTACTCTCATAGGTGCTTTTATGAATGTTTGTAGGTTGATATTTGTTTTTTTTTCCAATATTTAACCTTGAAATTCGAATACGTAATTATCATTAAAAAATAACAAACTATTACGTTTTCGATACATTGAAATTGGTATTTCTTTAGTTTGTAAAGGGAATTCAGGTTCAAGACATTGCCACCATACGCATCATTTCTGAAAAACACCTAAAATGAAAAACGCGATTTTTCACATTCGATAATTTGCATATATATCGACAATATGTTACGCCTCAATTATTATTTCAAACTGAAATATTAACTTTAAACTTGTTTTCT
>SEYY01019200.1:77500-92500 GCA_009176605.1 Armadillidium nasatum | reverse complement strand
CAGTTAATTTATAATATCATTCTTTAGTTTAGTTTAGAATATCATTCCTCAATTTAGTTTTCAGATTGTTGGTTTGTAAATGAATGTATAAAAAGATTACTGCTGCTAACCAATAGCATTTATGTATTGATTTCTTAGTAATGCCATTTTAATATATTGAACAGTATAGCTAGAATGACTGATTCGAGGTCGAACCTCCTCGTGAATTAATATTTAATTTCACAGCAAAAAAAAAAAAAGAAAGGAAAAAAAACGCCCCTAAATATCGTTGGGACATAGTCAAATCATTGGTACAAATGTCACAGCAAATTTTTTCCATCCTGTGAAGCAACTTTCAAAGGCATAATGAGTCTTTTTCGGCGTTAAAAATTTTACTGCCACAATTTGTCATTTGCCCCAACGAATTTTTTGGAACATTTTTTTCATGTATTCCAATCGTGTTTAAAAAATAATAATAATAATAAAAGTTACGTTAAATTGATTCAACTCAGCATGAAAAAAAAAATTTATCTCTTCTAAATTTCTAAGCTCATAAATTTAATTTATAATCTTTAGAACATTTCTACTCACTGTAAGAAATTCAGACAATTTAATCATTAAGTCTTTTGAATTAAAAAAGGGGAAAATTCTAACTTTTCAGACCTAATTAAAAACAAGGAAAATTCCAACTTTTTAGACCTAATTAAAATTTTAACTTTTCAGACCTAATTAAAAAAGGGGAAAATTCTAACTTTTCAGACCTAGTTAAAAATAAGGAAAATTCTAACTTTTCAGATCTAATTTAAAATATGAAAATTCTAACTTTTCAAACCTAATTAAAAATAAGGAAAATTCTAACTTTTCAGACCTAATTAAAAACAAGGAAAATTCCAACTTTTTAGACCTAATTAAAATTCTAACTTTTCAGACCTAATTAAAAAAGGGAAAAATTCTAACTTTTCAGACCTAATTAAAAATAAGGAAAATTCTAACTTTTCAGATCTAATTTAAAATATGAAAATTCTAACTTTTCAAACCTAATTAAAAATAAGGAAAATTCTAACTTTTGAAACCTAATTAAAAACAAGGAAAATTCCAACTTTTTAGACCTAATTAAAATTCTAACTTTTCAGACCTAATTAAAAAGAAGGAATATTCTAACTTTTCAACCTAATTAAAAACAAGAAAAATTCTAACTATTCAGACCGAATTTTAAAAAAAAGTTAAATTGTAACTTTTGAGACCTAATTAAATACAAGAAAAATTCTAACTTTTCAGACCTAATTAAAAGCAAGGAAAATTCTAACTTTTCAGGTATGTGGATCAACTATCAACGTAACTAATGACGATTTCCAAAGCTCAATTCAATCGCCTAGATTTCCGGGGCTTGTAACTCCTCAAACTCATTGCATTTGGTATTTGCAAAGCACTGAAGGTAAGATTTGATCTTGACAAGTTTAAAAGTAAGACAGGCTTATAATAAGTAGCCTGTTTCGGGAACTGCTGATAAAGCACTTTCAAAATTGTTTTTTGACCAAAGTCTGTTTTTAAAAGGCTTTTCTCTCGAACTTTCTTTACAGTTTGATTAAAAATTGATTTCAGTACAAAAAAAAAAAAAAAAAAAAAAAAAAAAAAAAAAACTTTCTAAAAAATTTTTTTTTTTAAAAATTTTTTTATTATAATTATATATATATATAATATATATATATATATATATATATATATATATATATATATATATATATATATATATATATATATATATATATATATATATATATATATATATATATAAAAGAAAAAATATTGAAAAAAATAGGTTTAAAAACTATATTTTCTAATTCAGTTTTCGAATTAATTTTATCTTAATGAAGCAAAAACAAGGAAAAAAAATAAATGTAAATAAATTAATTACTGATTAATAAATAAATAACAATTAATGAATAATCATAAATAATTTTTAAATAATCATTTATTTCAAAGGTTATAGAATCCATTTACGGTTTGCACATATGAATTTGCAAGATGATGAAGCCGTTATTCTTAACAACGCTTCCTGTCCTCAAAATTATGTACAGGTTAGTGATATATATATATATATATATATATATATATATATATATATATATATATATATATATATATATATATATATATATATATATATATATATATATATATATATATATATATATATATATATATATATATATATATATATATATATATATATTTCTTTTCTCTCTCTCTCTCTCTCTCTCTCTCTCTCTCTCTCTCTCTATATATATATATATATATATATATATATATATATATATATATATATATATATATATATATATATATATATATATATATATATATATATATATATATATATATATATATATATATAATCAGAAAGGTTAAAGCCAACACCAAGGGTTTCCACATATCATTTATTATAGTGTGAACGTTTCAAACCTTAACGCGGTCCATCTTCAGCACAATCTAAGTTCTAAAAATTTCTAATTTAAAATATAAACCAAATATAAATTCATTAACTATATATAAAATACTAAAATAATAATAATAATTGCAATAAAATAATAAAGATATAGGAATAATATTGATATTAAAATAACATAAACAAAAACCAAGACTAAAGTCGAAATTTTGCAACACCAAGAAATATTAAAAAGGCTGGACTATTTTGGGAAAAAGGACTTCATCATTGTGGTGAAAAGAACAGTAGAAGAAGCTTGATCATTTAAGGATGGGGAATGAGTTTTTATATATAAAGATTCCAAAATCCTACGATCAAGAAGAGAAGACGAATGTCGGAGTATAGAGAAATCGGAAGAAGAAAAAGGATGGGTATCTCCATGGTCTCTTATGGTAGAGTGTTCAGGAGAAGAAAGAGGAAGGTCAGTTCTGAAGGAAACTCCTCTATGCTTATCAATCCTCACTTTTAATTGTAGACCAGTTTGGCCTACATACGCCGCATTACAGCTGGCACACTTAAATAAGTAAATTAATGAGGATCTGAGAAGCATTGGGATAGATTCCTTGTGTCTGAAGAAAGTGTGAATTGAGAGGGAGTTATAATTTATAAGAATAAACTGGCACTGGGGGAATGTAGCTTCAAGTATAGTAAGAATATTTTTGTTAAGTTGGCATGTAAGTAATCCTAAAAACGGAAGTCTTAGATATATTTTTTTTTAGGAACAATAGGAAAATGATGAGCAGGTCTAAAGATTTTAGCGAGAAACTCGTTAATACTTTTTTTCACTTAGAACTTAGGGAATAAATTAAAATGGAAAAGGATTTTAATAAATTCCTCTTTATGGAATAAATGCCAGTCAGAACAAATTTTAAATGCTCTATAGATTCTAGATCTTAGACCTGATAGAATAAACTTAAGAGGTATGTTGCTAAAATAGTTTGTAGCAAGAAGGGTAGAAGTAGGTTTTCTATAAACAGATGTTTTAAATATGTTGTTAATATGCGTAACATATACATCAAGAAAGGATATGGAATTACTAACTTCTTGTTCCATGGTGAATCTCATGCTGTTGTGTCTCTCATTCATATACTGTAGAAACATATTGGCATGATTTTTCTCTTTGAAAACTACGAAGCAGTCATTCATGTAGCGACGATAGAGAAGGGGTTTGAATAGAGGGGGGCATTGCCTGATCCATTGTTTTTCATAATAACAGAGAAAGCTATTTGCAAAAGCAGGACCTAAAGGAGAGCCCATAGCCATACCATCAATTTGGCTACGAGAATTAAACTCTAAACAAAAGTACATTTTCAATCTTGAAAAAGCACGAAAAGATTTAGAAAAGAACCTGAAAATGAAGTTGACTCCTTTAGGTTTTATTTATGCCAATAGAATATGCTAAAAGAGTGCTAACTCCTTTAAAAGTAACATTCTTCGTCGTCATAACTCTAAGTTGGATAAACTAGGATTACGTACTAATCTTGAATCTGATCCAAACAAAATTGTGACGAACATCAGTGACAAAATTCTTAAGAAAGATGAACTGAGGATTTTGGCTTTAGGACTCGACTTTAAGTTACCTATATTCAGACTTGATTTTCACAATTACTTCTTAAGCTTTGAAAAGGCTTTACATTCTCTTAATGAATTGCTTCCTCTACATACCTCAAAATATAACGTTAAAAATGAATTCAAACATCTGTCAAAGAAGTTTTTCTTCAAATTTAACAAATTTAAAAACTTCTTCCCGGTAATTTCATACAACGACTTGAATTTCCTTCGTTCTCTCAAAAAGGACAAATTTATAATTATAAGCAAGCCGGATAAAGGGTCCGGAGTTGTTATCATGAAGAGAAGTGATTACATTACTAAAATGAAACAACTTCTTTCAGATACAACAAAATTTAAAAACATTAAATACGTTTTAAAACTTGAAGATAGAATATTTACCTTTCTACTTTCGTTATCTTCAAGGAATATTTTAACGGAAAATTACAACAACCTCTTTACTTCTGGGTCTGTTCCAGGTGTTCTATACGGCCTTCCTGAAATGCACAAACCTAATATTCCACTACGACCTACCATTTCTGTTATTAACTCTCCAAACTACAATCTTGCCAAATTTTTAGTTCCTATCTTAGATCCTCTAACTAAAAACGAATATACCTTGTCAGACACTTTCGACTTTATCAATTGCCTAAATTCTTCTTCTTTTGGCACTTGCTTCATGACAAGCTTTGATATTGAATCTTTGTATACAAATCTTCCTATTTCTGAAACCATCAACATAATAACTAATGAATTATTTCACAATAATCAAAACATAATGGGAATGGATCTTCCCTCCTTCACCAAACTTTTAAAATTGTCTGTTGAAGATTCTATATTGCTTTTTGACGGGGAACTATATAGCCAAATTAGACACTATAATAAAAGATATGTAGAAACCCTTGCTGTTGGCTTTAACCTTTCTTATTAGATTAAAGTTCACAAGGAACGAAGCTATCTCAACTTTCTATATATATATATATATATATATATATATATATATATATATATATATATATATATATATATATATATATATATATATATATATATATATATATATATATATATATATATATATATATATATATATATATAATATAATATAATATAAATAATATCTCTCTCTCTCTCTCTCTCTCTCTCTCTCTCTCTCTCTCTCTCTCTCTCTCTCTCTCTCTCTCTCTCTCTCTCTCTCTCTCTCTCTCTCTCTCTCTCTCTCTCTCTCTCTCTCTCTCTCCCGAAAAGGTTTAATCAAAATAAAATTTAAAAAATAAAAACCTAAAAATTAAATTTATTTATTAAATAAAATAAAAATTATTCTGGAAGATATTGGATGGAGAATCACTTACATCTCCAGAGATCGGCAGATTTTGTGGGACGTTCATTCCCAGAGATTTGTATTCTTCTGCAGAATACATGACGATCAAACTTCATACTAACATAGTTCATGGAACCGGTTTCAGGTAAGCATTTGCATTCCATCCCTATATATATATATATATATATATATATATATATATATATATATATATATATATATATATATATATATATATATATATATATATATATATATATATATATATATATATATTATATATATATATATATAGGGTCATATTTAAATGACAATATTTTTTTTTTCTTTTTTTTTTTTTTTAAATGAATAATTATTAAAAATTCCTTGCTTTTTTTTTTATTTTATTTTACATTCTTTTTCTTTTTCTTTTTTTCTTTTTTTTTTTAATGAATAATTATTAAAATTTTTTTGCTTTTTTTATTTACATTTGTTTTGTTTTTAATTATTGTTTTCTTTTTTTTTTTTTATTTAATTTTTTTTTAATTTATTTATTTATTTATTTATTTTCAGAGCGTTCTTTTCTCCAGTTGACGTGGCTTGCGGGGGAGACCTTTTCTCCTTAATGGGTGAATTTGCCTCCCCAAATTACCCGGATTCTTATCCAGCTTCTTATGAGTGTATTTGGACAATTCACGCAGGATATGGTAAAACAAATATATTTTATTAATTGTAATTTTTATGAAAAAAATTAAACGATAAAATTAATAATTATAATAATTTTATCTTTTTTTTTAGTTAATTTAAATTAATATTTTTTTACAAAATTCTAATAGAAAAAAAAAAAATATAATATAATAAATATATATATATATAATATATATATATATATATATATATATATATATATATATATATATATATATATATATATATATATATATATATATATATATATATATATATATATATATATATATATATAACACTATAACCGTGTAAAATTTTAGACAGTAAAACACCCCACAGGAAATAAAAACAAAAATTAAAATTGGAGCAAGGCTTTCGAAGGGATAGCCACCCTTCCTCTTTCAGGCTCTAGTTTATTATTAAAAGATTTTTTTAAAAACAAAAAGGCATAAAAATAATTAGTTGGTAGTTTAAATAAAATTGTTAAGACCTTTAAGAAAACTTGAAAATTTTGAAAATTTTTTAACAATATGATTCGTAAAATCATCTAATAAAACATTATTATATGAACATTAAAATTATTTACATTTTTAATTAAAAAGGATTCTATAAACTGTCTTTTATTTGCATTATCTTCTTTTATAAGCAATTTCATCTCTTCCAGTCCAATTCTATGATTATTCGATATCCGATGCCTATGTAAAGCAGAATTTTCATCTCCAACTTGAAGCGAATATTTATGTTGGTATTTTCTTCTTTTAAAATCCACCGTCTCACCAATATAAACACTATCGCAATCTTTGCAAGGGACACTGAAAATACCAACATAAATATTCGCTTCAAGTTGGAGATGAAAATTCTGCTTTACATAGGCATCGGATATCGAATAATCATAGAATTGGACTGGAAGAGATGAAGTTGCTTATAAAAGAAGATAATGTAAATAAAAGACAGTTTATAGAATCCTTTTTAATTAAAAATGTAAATAATTTTAATGTTCATAATAATGTTTTATTAGATGATTTTACGAATCATATTGTTAAAAATTTTTCAAAATTTTCAAGTTTTCTTAAAGGTCTTAACAATTTTATTTAAACTACCAACTAATTATTTTTATGCCTTTTTGTTTTTAAAAAATCTTTTAATAATAAACTAGAGCCTGAAAGAGGAAGGGTGGCTATCCCTTCGAAAGCCTTGCTCCAATTTTAATTTTTGTTTTTATTTCCTGTGGGGTGTTTTACTGTCTATATATATATATATATATATATATATATATATATATATATATATATATATATATATATATATATATATATATATATATATATATATATATATATATATATATATATATATATATATATATTATTATTATTATTATTATTATTATTATTATTATTATTATATTAATACACACTTTTATAATAGCTAAAATTTAAAACTGGATTTACAGTAGTGGTACAGTTAGACAACACTCTCTACGACCCACTTATACTCTAGAACAACGTTTCCCAACAGGGGTCTACATGGACCCCCAGGGAACCATAGAAGCTTTGAGGGGGATCTTCAAAAAAAAATTTGATTTAATTTAGGAATATTACATATGAGAATATGGAGGTCCACAAACATAAAGTTAGAACTTATGGGGTCCACAACCAAAAAAGGTTGGGATCCCTCTTTTCTAGATGATAAATATTTCTCACGTTCAGTTGACGACCCTTGCTCTGATTTAAACAATATAATAACCTTCGAGTTTCGGCACTATGGGGACAATTAGTTCTCCAAATACACTCTGGGGACAATAGGTGCTCCAATTACACTCTGGGAATGTGGCTTGTGGAGGAGACCTTTATTCCTTAATGGGAGAATTTGCGTCCCCAAATTACCCGGATTCTTATAGTGCTCCAAATACAATCTGGAGACAATGTGTGCTCCAATACACTCTGGGGACAATAAGTGCTCCAAATACACTCTGGGGACAATAAGTGCTCCAAATACACTCTGGGAACAATAGGTGCTCCAAATACACTCTGGGGACAATAAGTGCTCCAAATACACTCTGGGGACAATAAGTGCTCCAAATACACTCTGGGGACAATAAGTGCTCCAAATACACTCTGGGGACAATAAGTGCTCCAAATACACTCTGGGGACAATAAGTGCTCCAAATACACTATGGAGACAATAAGTGCTCCAAATACACTCTGGGGACAATAAGTGCTCCAAATACACTCTGGGGACAATAAGTGCTCCAAATACACTCTGGAAACAATAAGTGCTCCAAATACACTCTGGGGACAATAAGTGCTCCAGATACACTCTGGGGACAATAAGTTCTCCAAATACACTCTGGGGACAGTAAGTGCTCCAAATACACTCTGTGGACATTATGTGCTCCAATTACAGTCTGGGGACTATAAGTGCTCCAAATACACTCTGGGGACAATAAGTGCTCCAAATACACTCAGGAGATAATAAGTGCCCCAAATACACTCTGGGGACAATAAGTGCTCCAAATACACTATGGGGACAATAAGTGCTCCAAATACACTCTGTGGACAATATGTGCTCCAATTACAGTCTGGGGACTATAAGTGCTCCAAATACACTCTGGGGACAATAAGTGCTCCAAATACACTCTGGGGACAATAAGTGCTCCAAATACACTCTGGGGACAATAAGTGCTCCAGATACACTCTGGGGAAAATAAGTTCTCCAAATACACTCTGGGGACAATAAGTGCTCCAAATACACTCTGGGGACAATAAGTGCTCCAAATACACTCTGTGGACATTATGTGCTCCAATTACAGTCTGGGGACTATAAGTGCTCCAAATACACTTCTGGGGACAATAAGTGCTCCAAATACACTCTGGGGACAATAAGTGCTCCAAATACACTCTGGGGACAATAAGTGCTCCAAATACACTCTGGGGACAATAAGTGCTCCAGATACACTCTGGGGACAATAAGTGCTCCAGATACACTCTGGGGAAAATAAGTTCTCCAAATACACTCTGGGGACAGTAAGTGCTCCAAATACACTCTGTGGACATTAAGTGCTCCAAATACACTCTGGGGACAATAAGTGCTCCAAATACACTCTGGGGACAATAAGTGCTCCAAATACACTCTGGGGACAATAAGTGCTCCAAATACACTCAGGAGATAATAAGTGCCCCAAATACACTCTGGGGACAATAAGTGCTCCAAATACACTATGGGGACAATAAGTGCTCCAAATACACTCTGGAAACAATAAGTGCTCCAAATACACTTGGATTTTTAACTCTTTAAAGCGTCCTGGTAGTTAAATCACTATGAGAGAGGCGTACCACCAGGGGTACGCGTACCCCAGGTTGGGAACCGCTGGCCTAGAGCATCGTGATTGCGCCCTGATGTGAATGAAGCTTTAGGAATTTTAGGAAATATCCAACTTTATTTTGTTTTCGTTTATTTTTCAGGAAATCTAATTCAGTTGAATTTTGTGTCTTTCGAAATAGAAGAAAATGAAAATTGTAATTTAGACTATTTAGAAGTTCATGAAGGAGTAGACCCGTCAGGAGCTTTGTTGATGCATAACTGTAGTTCGACTGTGCCTCCAGCGATCACTGCTACGGGAGGTTTTTGGGTTAAGTTTAGAAGTGACGATACAGGAACAGCACCCGGTTTTTTGGCAAATTATGCGCTGCGTGAGTATTTCAGTATTGAAGTTATTAAGGTAACGGTCCTTTTTAATTATATCAGTTTCTATTTTTACGAGAGTACCAAAATTTGAAAATGTTCTCCCGACATGTATGCACTTTAGTATTAATACTATATTTCAAAAACATTTTCATATTCATTTTGTCCATTAAGAAAGAGTAAAAAAAATTAAAAGCTTGTGATTAAATTGAAAATTACCCCTAAGGGTATCAGGACATTTTATTACAATTTGTCGATTATTATATTCTGGAATAAAATTTTTCTATATAAAGTACAAAAAAAATGGAATCTCTTCTTTCTTGGTAGAGATACGCATTTTCGAATTCTTGTCAAATTTCTGTAACTTTTATTGATTTTGAGATACATACCCCTTTACTATTCTCGACATAATTTTTCCTTTCTTGACCGATCTTGTCTAAATTTTCAGGAACTCTAGAAAAAGGGTATAACTAAAAGTTCCATCGTGAGACAATATAGATATCTTTTCTTAAAAATACGTTACAAGATTTAAGAAAAGTGCCTTGAAATTAGAATTAGTTATCTAAATCATTTTTTGTCCGAGTTTTTATTAGGAAGTCCACTATCATAGGGTTGAAAGTTAAATATAATTCTTTCTCCTTTTTATTTACGTGTTTAAAATTAACATAATTAGGACTGCTTTTGACAGAGCTTATTAAATTTCATCGTCATATTTCAACCTCCCAGAAAAATTAAGTTCCCTTAAATCATTATACTTGAAGAACTGTTTCCTGGAATTTTCAACTGATAACACATTTAGGAAAGAATTTTCTGCTAAATTTCAAGTAAAATACTTGAAATTGCTCCTGGGAAGGCTGACTTAAGAACTGAATCGAAAACTAGACGTTTTAAACTTAAATAAATTTAAGTTGGAAAATTTTTAAGAAACAAAATTGGAAATTTTTTTTGTTAAAGAAAAACTGCTTGTCGGTTGTATACAGATAGAAGTACAAAGCCATTCATTGAAACTTTGGATCAACTACACCTTCCCACTTATTAGGCAATAAAGTGACATTCTTTCCAAAGCAATCGCTGTAATCAGGATACTAATTTTGGAATTATGAATCACGCGGATATTCGAAACCTTATTTATATATTTGGCATACTGAACCATTTTAAAGTAACATTTCCCATTCAGACAGTATTCTATTTTTTTTAAGCGAATTTTTTTTTCATTTTTCTCTTTTTACAGCTATAATATATATTAAATTTTTTTTATATAATTATTTATATTGCTAGTTAATATAATTTTTATTTTTACGTAGTATTTTATACTATTTGATTAATTTTTTTATATATTTTATATTATTTTGAACGCTTAAATTTGCTGTAGTATTTCTGGCTCTTATATATATATATATATATATATATATATATATATATATATATATATATATATATATATATATATATATATATATATATATATATATATATATATATATATATATATATATATATATATATATATATATATATATATGCAGAATCTAGGAATGATCTGGCCTCTGACTCTGGCAGGATATCATCTCCATTATTTCCCCATCTGATCACTACAACAGCAGAATATGTCTGGTCAATTACAGTTTCTCCTGGCAAGTACATATCGTTCACAATCGAACATATTTCTGTTGAAGTAGATCCTGTTGAAGACATGTGCTTCTCTTCTCTGGTGGTGAGTGCCTAAATTGAATGTTTAAGTACTATTAGTGTGAGTTTTTTTTTTTTTTTTTTTTTTTTTTGTAGTTATGTGTATGCGTGAAAGAAACAATTTTAATATTTAATAATAAAATGATGGAACCTGATTTTTCGTAGGAGGATTTTATTATTTAGATTGTCCTAACGAAATATATGTTTTTGCTGCGTATGTGATGATATTATTTATTCTTCAACTTTTTATTTTATTTTATACTATAGATCTATGATGGCTTCTATGATTCAAGCTCTGTTTTAAGAACATTATGTGGTTATGCTCCTCCCGCATTACCAATCGTGACCACCGGAAACGTTGCACTGGTCAAGCTCATTTCAAACTACCGCCACGAGGGGTCGCTTTTCCTGTTGAGTTACAATGCTGTTCTCAACCGTCCCCAGCAAAGTAGTGTTGAAAGCGACCCACAAGGTTAATAAATTTTATGTAATTTATTTTGTAGTTCTGTGAACGAACTTAAATACTCAAAGATATTTTTTCTTATATATATATATATATATATATATATATATATATATATATATATATATATATATATATATATATATATATATATATATATATATATATATATATATATATATATATATATATATATATATATATATATAAGAGAGAGAGAGATAAAAAAAAAAAAAAAAAAAAATTAATATATATATATATATATATATATATATATATATATATATATATATATATATATATATATATATATATATATATATATATATATATATATATATATATATATATATATATATATATATATATATATATTATGCTGTGTTGTTGTTTATGGTCTCTATGAATCTCAGCCTTCAATCTTAATTCTTAGCAACCATTCCATCCACAACAAAGTATACAGGTGAAGCCTGATATATATATATATATATATATATATATATATATATATATATATATATATATATATATATATATATATATATATATATATATATATATATATATATATATATATATAGCACCATCGGCTGGCAGATAAACCTAACGGGATTTTGATTTGCAATTGCAAATCATTTCGTTCAAATCAACCTCACGCTCTTTTCTGATACAATTTTGAATGGGTTTATTCCATCGAAATTGGACTCAAGTCCGGGAAAGGGCCCCTGTGAGACCGTGGAAAGCCTTAAAATCGGTATCAGGAAGTTGCCTGAACTTACAGGATCGCTACGCTCACCTCACTCTCTTTCCTAACCTTTTTTTTAGGTTAAATCCGGCTGAATTTGGCTCGAATCTGTGGAATGGGTCCGTGGGTGATCCGTGAACCGATAAAAAAAGGTCAGGAAGGTCCCTGAGAAATGCAACATTGCGCGTAATTGCAGAATAGACCGTTTGGCTTATCTGCTAGCCGATCGTTATATATATATATATATATATATATATATATATATATATATATATATATATATATATATATATATATATATATATATATATATATATATATATATATATATATATATATATATATATATATATCTGTGTGTGTGTTATTAATTAAGAGTCAGTTAAATTAACCAATTATTTCATTATTAACGCAGGGCCTCATCCCAATTGCTCATATGTTGTTAGAGTTAACAATTCAATATCCATAACAAGCCCAAATTACCCAGAAAACTATGACAATAACTTGAACTGTCAATGGATCTTCGAGACAGAGAGGCATTCCAGTTTATCTTTATCAATCACTTCAGAACTGGAAGAAAATTATCATTGTATATTCGACAGATTGGAGGTTTATGACGGTAAGTACTATTATCGTACTTCCATATTACATTTGATATTATCTTTCTACTTCCACTTTAATTTTTTCATCTGCTAAAATCATTCTAATTTTAAGGTTGTGTGAAAAACATGAGAATACTTTCCTACTCTTGCAAATGTTACATGCAATCTCACGGCAGAGACCATACGTTTCCTATTATGTATTTGGGGAATTGCTCATAGCCAGCTTAACATGAATTTATTCACACATTATTATTACTCTTCAAAATGTTCAAGTGTGATTAGATTAGGTGAAATAAAGGATATTACCGTTTGGTTTATAATTTGTGTTTTATGAAAACTCTTCTGCCTACAAATCAAGGCCAGCACTGAAACGGTGGACGAAACAAAACGGTTCTCCTTTTAAATGTTAAACTCTCCTATTGACGTTGTTAAATAGGCTTCGAATGTAACTCTCCTTAATCTTTTTCATTAACCATTCAAACAACGAACATCTAGACTTGTACGAATACAAGGATTGCTATGTCTATGCGTAAAGATATTTTTGCTTCTGGATTTATGTACCATACATATTAAGTAAAGAATTGTTAATTTTAAATTGGTTAATGTTATTTATATGTTGATCGAGGTCTTTCGGGAAAAGTGTAAATGAAGCTTAAATATTTTTTTACCACCACTCACGGCCTGAGAGCCATTTTCTAAAAGATAGGAATATAAAATAAAAGAAAACCTATAAAAACTCAGCACAACTCAAATCTCTCAGGTGAACACAAACGGAATCCTTGAAGAGAGGAAGATTAAATGCAGCAGGAAAAACAGATGATGACAGATAGTTCCAAAGAAGAGAAGTGGTTGGAAAGAAGGAGGCACCACAACTGACAAGCTTGGAGCTTACCGTATTCACACAATTCAAGCGAAAGGATGATATACCCCTATGTGCTCCAAGGGTGACTCAATGGTGGTTGAATACGAGAGTCAATTCCATCGAGCACATGCCATTGTAGTACGTATAGAAAAGAGATAGTGCACCAACGTCACGTCGCAAAGACAGAGGGTCAAGTGAGTTTGAAAGGGGCGGTCAGTTTATTAATCTTTAAGCCTTAGATTCAACCCTATCCAAAAGAAAGGTGGAGCCGGCTCCCCCTCCCCCTTCAAAATGTGAGAAGAGTACTCAATACAAGGGCGAATAATTATATAATTGAAGCAACTGTTCGGAAGAAAAAGAATTTCCGCAATCTGAACAGTATTCCCAGTTTCTTTGAAGCCGCCTTAGCAGCCATTATGATATGAGGTACCCAAGAAAGTTTATTGTTTATGTTCAGAACAGGATTGTTAATGTTGCTTACAGGTAAGACGGGAGAGCAGTCGAAGAAGACAGGAAAGTTGGGAGGTGTTTTTGAGGAGGACATGTGAAGAAGTTGAGTTTTTTAAAGAGTTGAAAAGAGGCTGCTAGGGGAAAACACTGTGCCTTCCTTTGAGCCCCAATGTTTAATATATATATATATATATATATATATATAATATATATATATATATATATATATATATATTATATATATATATATATATATATATATATATATATATATATATATATATATATATATATATATATATATATATATATATATATATATATATATATATATATATATATATATATATATATTTTACTTCATTTAAAAAATACAATCAGTTATAATAAGTTACTACAATAGTAACAATATCTAGTAATATTAATAATAGTGTTTATTATTATTAATAATAACAGAAACTTTAATTATAATATCATTTGCTACAATAATAATAATAACATAT